>JAWPHD010006822.1:0-138455 GCA_037043455.1 Cyrtodaria siliqua
TTCGTTGCTTAACTTTTTTCTTCTTTTGTGAAATCGGAATCGTCATACAAGAACGTTGAGTTACAGGTTCCCAATTCTCAAGACCCTTGTGTAGCTTTTGGGTAACGTAATAACCGATACGGCCTGAAAAGCAAACCAAAAGATGACTCGTTTCCATTGATGACTGACAATGTCGGTCGAGTAATTATCGGTGTCAAATGTCCGCCTAAAACAATATGTCTCAGTCGTACTAGTTCGTATAAGTACACAAACTTCTCTTCCAGTTGTATCCTGACTATAACGTACACCATGTCATTGTCAGTAGCCTACATCGGCTGTTTCACTTCATTCATCCTTTTAACAATTTTAAAGGGACACACGGCAATCTTGAAGTATTTGAAATGGGTGTCTCGATTTATATATCCAGTATCATTCTTACTTTTACACCGGTTACATTTAAACCTTGACAATTTTAAGTATTCACTATTTGGTCTTATTATACATACGTTTTAATATATTATTGGTGCAATAATATCAAAAATTAATAATATGCATAAACAAATGGCTTAACACAATTCTTATAATTAACATTAATTATTGAACAAATGTAATTTATGTAGAAAAACTAACGGGACGCCGCTAGTTTTTAAAAAAAAAATCAATATTGCCATGTGTCCCTTTAAGTTTCATCATTCGTACAACATGATACAATTCAATATGCAAAACACATTTAAAATGCAGAATAGCGGAATTGTTACCTTTAGCGTCTCTTTCATGGCCCTACACCATTGTTGATACTTATATAAAGAGAAAATAAGATGGTTATTTGTGTTTTTTTGTTTTTTTATGGTGCAGCATCTTTTATACTGATACTTTGTTCTAACAAACTCTGTTACCTTCGGCAACATGTTTCAAAACTGACCTGCGTCATTCGATATGCGTATACACTTTGTAAAACATATTGTTAGAATCTGATACACCCTTTCGTAAAAATTGTAAAACAACCTGATCTGTTTTTGAGACGTTATGCGGTGCATGTTTGCAATAGATAGTGCTCAGATTTTCGGTCGCATTTTTTGCAAATTAGTTTTATTCATTGTGGGACGTATCATATTGCTAGTCTGTAATTGAAAATGTCACGCTTTTTTTCCCGCTGCATGCTTGTGCGAAACTATAAATACCCGCTTTAAACCAAATGAGTTTGGATTTTTTTCTGCATAGGCATTTTCTGTATTTCTTACTAGTTCATTATTTCTGCTCATTTGTATGTAATGTTTTTTTTCAAGGTTATTCTTTTTCAGTGTAGCCATATATGAATTGTAGGCTGAAGACCTTTCATAGTTAAGTTCATAGTCTATTCTTAGTATACTGAGGGAAAAAAGTTTAGCAAGTTTTTGTTGCGCCCTGCAAATAATACATTGTTGGTTGTAACATCAACAAACTACTGCCATAGACACAATCTTTTATTAAACACACATCAATAGCACTCGAATAAAGAACGTAGGGGTCAAGCCCGTTAAGTCCTAAAATGTCAGTATATCTTGTACAACTTCATCTAAAACAAAATGCTAAACCTTTTTCCCTCAGTATAGTTTATTCGAAAAGGTTACTATGGATGGAAAGTGGACAGTACAATGTATGTACTTCGACTGAATAATGCAGCGGGCCAATTTGTGTGTGGGTTCGGAATGTTCCCAGTGAAAACAGGCACCAAAATATCGCCGAAATATATTTGATCGTTGTTATGCACGAACTCTTCTCTAATGCTAAAAATAAAAAATATCAAAATCGAACTTTTGAATGAAATCTCACTGAACATGCAATAAAAAAACAGCATTGTATTTTGTAATTTCCCGCATAACAAATAACGGTGGGTCTGAATGATATTGTCTAGATGATCTGTGACGCTTGCTTTTGTTTTAAGATAAACTTTTGTATTCAACATCAAGCGTCGAAGATGATCAATACTATTAAATGATATTGGATTAATTTATTGAGATATTTCAATATTAACATGCATGATAGTACTAGTAGGACATCTCACTATGCATGTTTTGTGACATGAGTGCATTTTTCAACAACGCTTCCAAACCATGTATAAAAATAAAATCAAAGATTTACGTACAATGGAGTGTAAATTGAACTTGGGTTAATTTAGATAAAAGAACTTTGGTTAATTTAGATATAGTTTAGATTATTCTTTAGAAGATGTAATTGCCTGTTAATGGGCCGGGTACTTGTGCCCACGAGTGGATACTCATTTTAATGAGCCGGGTACCTGCAAGTGTGCACGAAAGGATCCTGATTGCTTGATTAGGATGAATCGGCCTTTCAGAGCAGTCGTAGCCCGTATATGGATTTCCAATATCCTTTATTTCTGTTCATCTCGCGTTGTAGATATCCGCGATATCTTACCATCATACAAAGCGCGAATAAATCACGTTACTAATGAATTGTTCTAATTAATAATTAATGAATTAATGGCGTGAATGAGGAAAAGGAACATCGACTTTGAATCAGTATCGACGCAAATGTCCGCCTCTTGTCCAGACACGGCGTTTATTAATATCCCAGTCAGTGAAAATCGCCTCGTAAAACACATATGTGATCGTAAAATATAGCTTAGTGTACGAGGTGAAGAAATAAATACACGTAATCATTATTTATTATATTTGCTTATATCTGTTATAAAGAAACAAATACCGGCTAACTATGCTGTCACAAATGGCATATTGTATTGTTTTTACTCATGAAGCAAGTATGAAGCATCTATAACGAATTGTCACCGAGCTTTCACTGAGTGGAACCGAAAAATATAAATTAAGCACTGGCAAAATGAATCTTGGCTGGTCAAGATGAATAACGTATACTAATGGTGTGCTACTGTATAGATATTCGCCGTTATCTGACACACACATATTTAATGAGTTAGTTTCTTTCTACTGGAATTGTCGTATAGTGGGGAAATAACATTGATTACCTCCCTTGTGCATGCTACATCGGAAACACTTCGTCTTCCTGAAACTAATACATTATTGTATATAACATTATATATTGTACTGAAACTAAAATATATTGTCTGAATATTACGTTATATATTATATTGAAACTAAAATATATATTATTGTATATTACATTATATATTGTGCTGAAACTAAAATATATTATCTGAATATTGCGTATTACATTATATATTATATTGAAACTAGAATATAATAATATAATGTTACATTGTATATAACATTATATATTACATTATTATGTTGGCATGTTATTAGCCGGCCTCGATTTAGATTTGTATGTATATATTCCAATTGGATTACATTCTTAAATACTTTATAAATTAAACTGTTTATGTCAAAATACATATAGTTTTAATTATTCAACATTAAACATTCGGGACAACATTTACATGCACCCTTTACAGTGAGAACGTGACAAAAAATATGAGAAAAAAGGAAAACAACAACATTGTTTACCAAATCTATATTGAAACTGAAGTTAACAGACAAGCATTATAATCTCTGATGGAAAACAGGTTTTGGGATAAATGATGTGTTTAAAGAGTAATTAAAGTTTGCATTTCATTTCGTCGTTTAAATGCATAATACACATGTTTTGATACAGTTATAATGCATAATACACATGTTTTGATACAGTTATAATGCATAATACACATGTTTTGATACAGTTATAATGCATAATACACATGTTTTGATACAGTTATAATGCATAATACACATGTTTTGATACAGTTAATGCATAATACACATGTTTTGATACAGTTATAATGCATAATACACATGTTTTGATACAGTTATAATGCATAATACACATGTTTTGATACAGTTATAATGCATAATACACATGTTTTGATACAGTTATAATGCATAATACACATGTTTTGATACAGTTAATGCATAATACACATGTTTGATACAGTTATAATGCATAATACACATGTTTTGATACAGTTAATGCATAATACACATGTTTTGATACAGTTATACATTTTTTATTCGAATTATATATATAGCAACAGTAGTTTTTATTTTTTATTTATTTTACATTTAAGCACAAAGTGGTAAAATAAATACTGCTTGGTGAATATAATTGAACATAGTTTTCTAACTGAACATAGTTTTCAATTAACAAGATATCGGGATTTTTTTTTAAAATTTTTTTTTTTGATGATGGGGTTATCAAATTAGCACTAGTAAACACTGCTTAGCACTGGTGTTATTTATATACGTAAGTAATGAGGAAAAATAAATTACAGACAGGCGTTATTTCAATGCTTACGTATGCATACATTTACGTCAAGGAAATATACGCACGTTGTCGGTCAAGTTGACTTAAATGTTCGAAACAACCTATTTACAGATTTCAAAGTAATAAATCACTTTCCACTGGATAGCGGTCATCCCTACCCTTAGGGTAGATACCCCCATACTCGTCGGTGATTTATGTTACCGTAGATTCAAACGAATAGTTTCGTTATCTTCATGTCTTATATCTAAAGGATATTATAAATTTTGTATTAACACACGAGAGGCGTTGTAAATTTTGTCTTAACATAATGTTCATTATGTATGTTGTTTAAAATTCAGAAATTTGTCCCGAGGTTAGTCCGGCATTGTCCGCGGTGTCTTTTGATGTGGTCATTTATGATCGTTTATGTGTCCTTTCGCACTTTTGGTCAATTAAGTGCTCAATATTTATGTTTAAACAGATAATTATGACGGGTATGATTATATGTTGGTCATCGTGATTTTTTATTTTCTTATCACCCTGGGCTTCTTACAACGTGGTTATAAATCGTAAATAAACAATAAAAGTGACAGCAATGGCTGATAACTTAATTTTAATTTTACATCATTAATTTTTTCCATGTTAAGCGAGTATATGTAGTTAATTGCGTTTTATTACAACTAGTTTGTTATCCTTCATCTAAGAATTACATTTAATTAATGTAGTTAACATTTCAAAAACAAAAGAAATTGATTTATATATACCGGTATGATCTTAAATTATTATTGTTGCGTTTGCAGTTTTTAATTTATATCAATTACATACGTATAATTCAACCAAATCCTGTTAATATTCATACCAAGCACATAAATGATTAATTAATTTATTATTAATGCATATTTTTATTAAATATTGTATAGTATTAGAATCATACAATTTCTATTTCATCGCACTGACATTTTTTTGCTTTTTTTTTGTTTTCAAATAAATGTTGTTATATTATGTAAAGCTCAACATTCTGTTAGCATTAATATATATCAGAATATATATTGTACTACTTTTCGGTGAAACCCTTTCCTTTTTTCTTTCTCTTTTTGTGTTTTTGCGTTCATTATTATATGCATGATTTATAAGAAGCTGTCCCATAAGAATATCAACAATTTTAATATTGTATTATTAAGTAATTTATATTATGTATGACCTATAACACAGCAAATCGTCTAAGCTCATTTGATTTCTCCCCCTTTGTAAATGTCAAATTATCTGTCTACCTTCGTTACTACTGCCACTGCTACTGCTACTGCTGCTACTTCTACATATACTGCTACTACAACTACTACTACTACTACTACTACTACTACTACTACTACTGTTGTTGTTGCTTCTGCTACTATTACTACTACTGCTATTTCTGCTGCTATTGCTGCTGCTGCTGTAGCTACTGCTACTACTACTATTACAACTACTACTACTACTACTACTACTACTACAACTACCACCACCACCACCACCACTACTACTACTACTACTACTACGTCGTATATCTGTATAGTATGGTCATTATTTTAGTATATTAGTATTCTTATCACTAATGCTATTGTTATAATGCGTATCATTAGTATATAATTAGTATATATTAGTAGTATCACTATTTTATTATTTCTATTATTAGAAGTAGCATTATTATTATTATTATTATTATTATTATTAATAAATATTATTAGTAGTATTAGTAGTATTAACTGGCAAGGAGCCAGACGCAATTCCACTTTGTAAATGAAATTGAAGCTCACTTGTTTTATTTACATTTTGTGAAATAAATATATATACGTCATACTTTATACGACTATAAATGGAATACATTTAGCTAGTAAACAAAGAAACATTATACTTGGCTGTTTAATTTGAATTTGAAAATTGCGAAATATTATTAAATAGTCAGCTATTGGGATTTATAATAATAGTTTATGTAGATCTATATCAATTTTCTGAAATAATATCTAGTTGTAAAATATAAAAAGAGACAATCGTTTTAATAAATATAATCAGTTGCAAAATAAACTGGACACTTTGAACATTTTACTTTACACCCTATCCTCTTTATCAAGCGACAGCCCCTTAATGATTCAACCTATTGAAAAACAAATGTCAACATGATATTGGCAATGGAATGATAAAAACTTTGGTACCAAACATGGCATATTTATTTTGGAATTTGTCAATTTAATTCTAAAACAACTTTATACTATTAAATCTAAACAAAACTCAGTGTCCACTTTCTTTTGCAACTAACTATAGGTTTAGAACACTTATTCACATGTAAACATCTATAATTTAAATTAAGTAATTATATTATACTGCTTCTGAGGGGGAGGGTTCAGATAAAATAAGGTTTATACTTTTTTTTTTACACAAATAAAAAGGTATGCTTACAAACTGAATGTGCTCCAGTGTACCCTTCTATGAAATAATTTAACCTCTAGTTTTCCTCTCGTTGTTACCATGTAAAATGCGAAATAATATAAGTGTTGTTGATGTTGTTATTGTTGTTGTTGTTGTTGTTGTTGACAAAATTAAATTTAATACTCTTGTATTTTTTTGTTTTTGTTGCTGATATGAGGTTTGTTCACGAGCAAAAGCATTCACCAAACACAAAATGCATGTTTTCAAAACGCTTTTGAATCACTTGGTTATTATAATAATTAATTTTATTTACATTTCAGCTGAGATAACGTACGAACAGAAGCGAACAAGACAGACATACACCCGCTATCAAACCCTGGAACTGGAAAAGGAGTTTCACTACAATAGATACCTTACTCGTCGGCGACGGATAGAAATTGCTCATATGCTCGGACTAACGGAACGGCAAATAAAAATTTGGTTTCAGAACAGGAGGATGAAATGGAAAAAGGAAAATAATATACCCAAGTTATGTGGTCCGGACAGAACAAAACCGGAAAACGATAGTGACGGACATCTGAATCGGAATTTGTCGGCATCTCTAATGGCTGACGCCGACGAATCAACGTCGTGTTCTCCTTGAATAAAACGACATCTAAACACAAATGAATGCAATAATGCTGCTGAAATATTAAAGACCAAAGACATTGTTTTAACAGCTTTAGAAGTATTGAAAAGTAAATGCTTTTAACACAAAGTATTTCAAATAAAATCGAATTTAGCTTACACAATAAGTTCTGCGAAAACAACATACAAACTAGCAGAAATATGACGCCGTTAGTTTTTAATTATTTTAAGCATTTTAATGAATTTATTTTAGACTTTTTTGTTTTTCTTTGAAAACTGTTCTCAATTTGTATAACATTGTTTTGTTTTGTTTTCAAAAAGAAAATTTATAAATTTATGAAAACAGAATATATTAAAACACATATCTCTTTGGTCAGGTATCTTAATAAAATAGTGCAAGAGGAGGGCAAATTATTAAATTTGTCTCTTTATAATAACTTCTCAGGGTATGCGAGTTTTATTGATATATGTATTATAAAATATTGTAACGGTATATTGTGCGGATTAAGTGTTTTGGAAATAAACAGTTTAAGGTGAGCGTCTAAATGAAACAGAATGGTCTTTATTAAAATTGGCGGACAAAGCATCAAAGCAGAAATCCACATTATAAAGTGCTTGGATGGATTTTAACAAAAGCAAAGACGTCGGAAAGGTTGGAAAGGTTTGACTTAACGCAAATGAACACTATGGAGGCAGCTTCGCAGACTAAACGTGTTTCGAGTGTTATGGACGATAAGTAAATTCAAAATAAAATATGCATACAAGTTGTTATATTAAATTTGGTGTGAACTTTAACAGACATGTGGAAGTAGTACATCGGCAAGATAACGCGATCGGGAATATTTTCATCACATATTTGAGTCAAAATATATCACAAAATCAACATAATTATTTTCTGCTTCATTTCTATATAAAAACAATAATAATATTTTATACATAATATTGAATAATAAGTTCTCGCTTAATTTTTTTAAATTGTCTTTAAAGCGAAGTTAAGAAAAATGAAATTAAGCATAATATTTTTACCCAATATCTGATGAAAATAATAAAACATATTTCTACTTTTAAACATACCGATCAACGGTAGAGGGGCGTCGTCATCCATTTATATTGAAGACAATGATGTCATTTGTTGTTTGTACTGTTTTGTAAAATGATGCATTATAGGTAGTCGTGTTTGTCAATGTAGCGATACAGTTAGTTTTTGTTTAATTTACTGAATTATTCATCTTCTCCTTAAAAAAATAAATGAATAATATAAAACCGAGTCGAAATATAAAAACAAGTACAAAACTATTTGTATCAATCATATTTCGCTTTGTTGCTCCATATTTGATACTTATGTAATTAACCGGTCACCTGGATGTGTAATAGGTTTAACACAATGCCATTGAGGTGGAATTTTTATTATGTAAAACACCCACATCCATTTTGTACGGTATTTACGAAAAGAAATAAAAGTTGTATTTAAAAGTAGTGTACATTAAGTCATTATGATCGATTATGGTTCACACCTTTTCATTAATGTTCAGAATTACAAATGTCAAAGTACAATTAAAAACTGCAGCACACTCAAAAACCAACATCACATTTGAGTTTTTGTTTCATTTTTTTTCTTAAAAAAAAGAGATCAATATTGTAATATTTGTAATATGCAAATATTGCCTCAAATTAAAATAACTTATTCCGTGTCTAAACTTACAAACAGTAGATGTGAGTGGGTATTTAGTTCATTTGTAATGACGCAAAGTTGTGTTGTTAGTTTTATTAAACCTCGATCACCTTTCATATGTGAATAATTTGTTGTTCGCCAGTATTTATTTAATGCCAAAATGTTAGTGACACATGGGGAAGCATCAAACATTAATATTACACCTCGATTAGCTCCTCGATTAATTAATCCAACATCATTTTGACTTTAAATCTGCATATAATTAATATCATTTGGAAGTTTAAAAAATAAAAATATTATTCTACCATATATTTGACTATGCTGATAGTGTAATAATTAGTATTCACAATTAATTTTATGCAAAACAATTTAATTCGAAATATTTTAATAATTATAAATAATTCTTTGTAAATATGCATGTATAAAAACTAACGGCACAGCCGCAAGTTTGAAAAAACAACATCACTATTACGAGACTATCACATGGACATGATATTTTATGCAATAAGTATTATGTTTGCAAAATATAACATTCTAATAAGTTTAATTATGTATTCATTTAATGACAAGTAATTATCTTTATTACAAAAGGAGTGGGGGTTGGGGGTGGGGGTGGGGGGGGGGGGGGGGGTACACAAGTGAGAATTTTACATTTCATACAATTGTTTTTAATAAAATTTAGATTTCTACAAACGAGGTTATACGGCAACTGTTCTTGCAAGCAATTTGTCCAAACACATATTTTCAGATAACACTGACTTTTATTTCCCTCAAGACTAGTATAATATTTCACCATTGTCCTGTTTCATTAAGCATCTTACGATAAGTTTCATCTTTTAAAATTGTTCACTTGTTTTCACTACACATTCAATGTAGACAATTATGTGTGCGCGTAATGCAGAAATATCACATGTATAAGAAAATGAGATCAAATCACGCTTATTTGGAAAGTGTAATACATAGTGAAGCTTTTAAGAAATTGATTTACGATAAGTTGTTTCATAAAACCGCGGCCCAGTATTTTAGGGTTGAATTATAGCAACACCGTTATTTTCGGAAATACCAAATATCATACATTCATGTGCTTTTCAGTAAGCACTATTAATAATTAACGACCTTAAATGCATTAATCATAGAAATATTGCGTAACTCTACAATAACTTCCAGAGGTTTTTTATTTAAATTTCAGGCTCGAATGTATATACAATGCAGTCAGCATCGTAAAAAACTGATATAATTAATACTCATATTTAATGCTCCTGTATTTGTAAAATAAAACATTTTTCTTCTAAAAATCATTTATTTTTTAATAGGAACACACATAATTGTGTGATCGCGGGGTTTGACACATTTTCTCAAAACCAAACCTCTACATCATTGTCTTCTATAGGCCTTCTTTCTTCTAAAATCATTTATTTTTTTAATAGGAACACACATAATTGTGTGATCGCGGGGTTTGACACATTTTCTCAAAACCAAACCTCTGCATCATTGTCTTCTATAGGCCTTCTTTCCACTCAATTAATAAGATAAAGTGTGTCTTATTTTAAATATTTCGCATCATTTTCTCTAAAACTGGCGACGTTCGCTACGTTTGAGGACACACAACATAACATTTAATTTGCATTATAAATAATGTGTCGACTTCAAGTGAAATAAACTCATCCAATAATATTAATGACTGGCTAAACAGTTCATACAATTTGCATCGAATAAGAATAAAATGTGTAAAATCTCAATTATTCAGATATTGGCTCGAGTTATTTCCCTTTTTATATTAGTTCATTATTTATGAAATTAAATTAAGTAAGCTATATAAAACCCTCTATCGAGTTTAATTTTCACAAAAAGACAGAACGAATATACAATAAATTAATATTGTTTTTCCAATTCAGTCTGAATGGAATGCCTTTGAATGAACCAATGGAACCATTCAAAACCTAATACCCTCTGAAAATACTGTATCAGTTTAGTTATGTTTGCGTTCAAGGCAATTATATTCACCGATTTTCAATATATGTTAACATATAAAACCCTTATTTTGTTTTTACACAAATCATGCAGTCTAAATTATTTAACATAATATTATGACACATACAGAAGTCACACATGTATTGTTATGCTGTGTTTACCCATGTAGTCATACCATTGTTAAAGAACTTTGAGCAAATGTTATTTTTTACTTAATTTCAAGGGACACAGCGCAAACTTGTTTTTTTTAAAAAAAAAACTCACGACGTCCCTCAGTTTTTCTACATGACTTGCATTTGTTCAGTCATTAATATTAATTATAAGAATAGTATAAGCGAATTGTTTTTGCAAAGTAACAACAGTAGATAACAAGGCACCAATATACAGAATAATAAAGAATAACGATGACACATTGAACATTCCTTTTTTTTTTAAATTAAATTCCTGCAAGCAAGTTTAAAGTGAAAATGATACTGGATTAAAGATGAATGGCCACCCTTTTTGTAGTATTGTCAATTAACAAATTTAACTCTTAAACATCATAGCCCCATTTTATGAAACAACTTACGCTCATTTTGATCGTAAATCAATTTCTTGAATGCCTCACTACACTATAAATTACACTTTTCAAATAAACGTGATTTCATTTCATTTTCTTACACAGAGGATATTTCTGTACTACGTGCACACACAATTGTTGACATTGAATGCTTTGATGAACAAAGTGAACGATTTTAAAATGTAAGACTTATCGTAAGATGTTAAATAAAACAGGGCCCATATGAACATTTCTTGAAAGTCCCAAAGAGAAACATATATGTTACTAAGTTGTATGCAAAAATAATTATTATTTGCATGACGTAGATACTACTTTTATCACTGCGTGACTGCACGGGGAAATGAGATAAATCTGAATCGTATAGCTGCACAACTATTGCCAGATAATCGATAAATACATTTACCTGTGGATTAATTTACCTGTTCAAAGTTTTCTACGTCATCAAATAAAATCTTATTCTCGCTTTTCACAGATATTGCAATGTGTGAATTGTAAATATCAATTGTTGTGTATTGATTTCGATTTAAATAAACATGTTCATGAAACAAAACATGGCCGGAGAACTTTAATGCTTGTTACAGACTTCAGTATTGCCGTGTGTCCCTTTAATATTGAAATACATACTTTATTAAGCAGTGATTTCAAACCTAATACTAGCAGAGGATCAAGCTCTATGGTTTT
This sequence comes from Cyrtodaria siliqua, assembly GCA_037043455.1. Lineage (NCBI taxonomy): Eukaryota > Metazoa > Mollusca > Bivalvia > Adapedonta > Hiatellidae > Cyrtodaria > Cyrtodaria siliqua. The sequence continues at coordinate 12,144 of JAWPHD010006822.1, forward strand.
AGGTATGAAACCACTAATTATTTTCCCCATAGACACCAACGTTAAAGTGTCACATATTAATGATCTGATGCAACTTCAACTCAAGTATGGATAATGCAGCAGTGTAATTTTCATATAAAAAAATTATTTTCCACTTGAAAAATCACCAGAAAAGGTGGGGTCACGAGACATGTAAGAAAGTTCTTGTTTGTTTACTAAACAGGTTAAGGGTACAGCTGTTTTCAGTGATGGTTGCTCACAAAGTGTAAGAATAGGGTCAACATTTCGAAGATCCAGTAAAACCTATTAATACGCTTCTTATACATACAACCACAAAATCGAACAGAAATGGGCAGTTTCCCCCTACTTATAATGCCTATTTCCATCAAAAAAGGAGGGATTATTTTTATTACAGGAACTACATTCGAGGTTTACATGTAATTAGTGGTAAACCTTTATATTCTATACCAACCATTCATTCTATGGTCGGCACAAATTATAAAAGCACAGAGCTTGATTGTATAGCTAATACTGAATGACATGTATACATGTGTATGATATGATTTGACGAGGTTATCGCCCTTGTCAATGTTTTCTACGTACCTGCATTTGATTGTATATGTGTAAAATAGCTGATAATATTTATTGTGAATGTCAACTTGTCTCACCAATGTTCTTGCATCTTATTGAATTTAAAGGCATGATACTGACATCAAAATCAACAAGCAAAAACAACTGCCTTTCTTATTTCATTTTATTATATGCATTATATGCATTTGATTTATTGTAATAAAATGAACACATTCATGGTAGAGTGCATAACAAATATATTACCGTATACAAGAAAAACCGTGTTAAAATATAATTTCATGAATGAATATATGACAGAAAACATACTACATATTTAATGTACCCAACTTGATATGAGTACCGTGCCTTTAATATGCAATACTTTGCAAGACATGGGGATTCAACTTTGAGTGAGTAGAACACATGTGTCAGTGTTAATCATTATTGTACTATATGAATTGTTATGATGCTATTATGAATAAAGTAAATATAAATATTCAGCGCTTATTGTTTTAATTAAATACCCTCTCTTTCAGCTTTGAATGTTAAGATATTTAATATCATGGTTACACTATGCTTTGCAAATATTATTTGTAGCTAATTATCCAGAGGCAACAGCTCTTTCACTCTTTTCCCAAATGTTCGAACACCTGAGACCCGTTTTATGAAACATTTTACGACTGTTTTGATCATAAGTCAAATTATTAAATTTATTGCTGTATGTTAAAGAGAATGTAGGCATACGAGGGACATTCAATAAGTTCTGTCACGAACGCGTTTTAACAATTATGTGCTCGTTGTGAGTGTTGATGTTTGGTACCAAATGAAAGAGAGTCTCAATACTATTCCATTGATGGTAAAATGAATGCTGTATCTTTTGTGTGATGAAAGTTATGGAACATTTAATATACATCACTTATACATACTGAGTCATTTTCGTCCTGAGTTTTTTTCAGGTATGTTAACTGTTACTTTTTTAAATGCCTGTTTCTCTTTAAGTACTTGTCGAAGACCTTAGAAATTTCTCATACATTACCAGTTATATCTGTGCATTACAAGATTCAGAATTTAAGCATGGTAGATGAAAAGGCATTGTCTTAGAAATTAACATTTTAAGCTAACATGTAAAATTAAATTAATGATAAATGGACATTAAATGGAAGGGCAGTCTTCTGAAATAGCGTTTTTGGATGACCAATATTTTCACTAAACATTGTGCAAAATTCTACAATAATGTGTTGAATATGAAATTTAAACACTGAAAGACTAGGATTTGTAAAAAAATATGAAAACATATTAATACTATGAGAATAATTACGACATTTAAAAGATATTTTAACATTTCCGTAAACAAAATGAAGAAAATCAGTGTTATTTCCACTAAAATTAAGGGATATGCATTCACTCATATCTGGTTTACAGCAAGACCTTTCCGAATTCTCGACAATCATTTTCATGGATTATAGGCGAATAACAACAGATGGCGTACAAGAAAATTTAAAGCATAGAATTATTCAAATAATTTTTACAACGTTTTGTAACAAGGACATTTTCAGAGATGCCAGTATCCAAAAGGTGTGGTAGGGGGAGGTAATTCAGGGGTATAAATAACCGGAAATTTTTCATTTTTGTTGTGGAATTTAAGAAAGCGAACCCAGTAGTACTATAAATACACTACTTTATCTCAGTGTAATATCCAGTTCAAAGGATATATGCCTAGTGACAGAACTTTTTGAAGCACCCTCGTACAGCCAAACAATCTTTGTTATTGAGAGTTCTGATCAACTTGAAACAGGATGAAATAACTAGAAATGTCTAATATCCGACTAATGCACCCACTAAACGCAAACATTCCAAATTTGTGGTCGCAGGTGATCAGAAATATTATGGAATGTTTTTGAACGACCTTAGTAATCAAGAAACAAATAAAATATAAAAGTAATGTGTGAAAGTATTTTGAGAATATGAGCAAAAACGACGGACGGACGGACGGACGGACGGACGAACGAACGAACGAACGGACAAGGCCAAAAGAGTATGGCCCCACCAATGTTGGTGGTGGCATAACAAATAAAATATGGATGTAATACATGGAATCAATCTGAGAATATTAGCAACAATATAATGAAAGCAGACATAAACGCAAAATGTCCAAATGTGTGACCTTGACATTGTGGTCGCAGGTTACGACCTTACTACACGAATGCCATACATAAAATCAATCTGAGAAAATGAGCAAAATATAACTTAAACGTTTTACTGAAAGCAGACCTAAACGCAAAACATTCAAGTGTGTGACCTTGACCTTGTCGTCACAGATGATCAGAAATATCACGGAATGCTTTTGTACGACCTCATTAATCAACAAATAAACTATGAATGTAATTCGTGAAAGAAAGTAATTTGTGATAGCATTTTGACAATATGAGCTAAAATGTAACTTTAACATTTTACTGAAAGCAGACCTAAACGCAAAACGTCCAAGTGTGTGACCTTGACCTGGTTGTCACAGGTGATCAGAAATATGACGTAATGTTTTTTGTAAGACCTTAGTAATCAACAAATAAAATATGAATGTAATTTTGCGAAAGAAAGTAATTCGTGATAGCATTTTGAGAATATGAGCTAAAATGTAACTTCAACATTTTACTGAAAGCAGACCTAAACGCAAAACTTCCAAGTGTGCGACTTGACCTTGTCGTCACAGGTGATCAGAAATATGACGGAGTTCTTTTTTTGTACGACCTCAGTAATCAACAAATAAAATATGAAAGTTCTTCGTGAAAGCATTTTGAGAATATGAGCAAAAACGACAGAACGGACGGACATGGCCAAAATAGTATAGCCCCCACCAATTTTGGAGTGGGGCTTTATTACTTAATTACCAAAATCGGATGATAAACAAAGCAGATATCATTCTTTGAAGGTTCCTTTGAAACGGATATGGAAGCCGCCATTTGAGAAGTATGACATCATAGTTCTAAATTACCATATTGGAATATTTATAAATATGATAATGTGACGATTTATAGGGGAAAATAACAGCAACTGTACGAAAAATAGTACACGTCAGTGTAATAATACATTACTAAGGACCAGTAAAGGATTTTGCATTCATTTGCAGTGATTTTCTTTGCTTAAATGGTATTGATCGCTATGCCATATTATTTCGAACTATGATGTCTTAATTTCTCAAAATGGCTGTTCCCATATCCGTTTTAGAATAAACTTCAAATGGTCATATCTTCTTTGTTTATCATCCAATTTGAAAATTTGTTCACCCTTTTTTCAAGTTTTTTTTTCTTCAGTCAATAATAAAGATTGTCTGGCTATATGCCTAAATTCCCTTTAAGTTAAAGAAATAAACAGATTTTTTTTAAACTACCGAATACGTACATATATAGTTCTTGCAAAACTTCCACCCTTCATTGTTTGCTTCAAGAGTTTTTGAGGAAATGGTGGAAGGTATTTTATTTTGACTTACGGTCAAACTTACCATAGGTTGTTTAAAAAAACCAGGGCTCTGGCCCTTATCAAGAATCAAATACATATACCATTTTTATACCCACTATGCTTTCAAGAGCACTTAATTATTACAACTCTGAATACTACAAGTTTAAAAATATAGAACATGGACGATTTTTTGAAAGCTACAAAGTTGTACTTATTCATTGTTTTATTCCCGATAAAGACCAAGTGATGAAACATACGGAAAAAGAGCAAAAAATAAAACATTCCTCATCTTAGTTACACAATTATTATAATTATAAGTATTTAGGCAAAGGTCACGTGAACTTGAAATCTCAACATGAGTATTCAAAAAAGAAGCTCCAAGTACATTACACATCAAATATTACTTTATAACATATATATAGAGAATATTATGTCAGTGCCATTTACTATCAAGTTTATTAGGCGAGGCTTAGAAAACGAAGAATGGTGAGGCTCTGCCGAGCCATTCTTCGTTTTCGTGCCGAGCCTAGAAAACTTGATAGTAAAAGGCACTGACATAATATTCTATTTATCATGTAGATTATCAACATTTTCTGTATGAATTACTATTATTACCTATTTCTTCGAATGTTACGCTTATCGAGGACGCCGCCATGTTGTTGTTTTTGGTTTGTTTTATGACGTCAGGCAACGTTACGTGCATGACGTCATATAACGTTACGTACAATAAACGCCGAGGGATTCCGCATTGATTTGCTCTATTGGTAAGTGCCAAATAAAGCAAAATTTAATAGGTCACCCCTTTATTGGACAGAAAAGTGCATATCTGCATGATAAATGTTTGTTCACTGGTTCTTAAAATAATAGTGATTGAATATGCGTAAAATAAATTTATGAATTGGTAACTTACTTGACGCTCAAGTTTTGGGGTTTTGCCTGATGGGTTAAAGCCGTTTATATTGTGTCTATAGAATTTGGATTCTCAAAATATGTAAGTTATATTAATGTTATATTATAAAATTTATATACCTCGTCGTCAGTAGGCTTATGAATGATGTACATCTTTTGTAATATTTGCTGATGACGGGATAGGAACTTTAAATGTTTTTCTTCGAATGTGCTTATAAACGACATGGACTGAGTAGATAAACAAACGATCACACATTTAGTGTGTAACACAAGTGACGTTTTTGCGTATTTTAACAGTTTATAACACCAGAACACACATACACACACACTCTTTCATGCTCTGGATTATCACGAACAACCTTAAACATTACTTAAGCTTTTTTCTCATTCACAGGCATAACCTGTAAATCATTTACTGCATTGAAAACATTATTTATATTATAAAAAACAACTTCTTCCTTCTCTCCTTTGAAGTCTTTCAACTATTCAATATTAATATACTTCTACTTGAACCATTACCTCTGATAACATTAAAATGATCAATATGTGCCGACCTTAGAACTCAATATGAGACTGAATTATAAAACCCGATCCTGTGTTTAAATGATCAATACTCTTTGATTCTTGACAATAACCATATATATACATTCACTTTATTTCAATATTATTTGTATGATCCATCCATAACAAACCATTATAAGATGAAAAACTTACGTTTCATCAAATGAACTTGTTAAGTAAGCTCAGTAGCTATTACTTAGATTTGCAGTTTATCGTCAACCCGACCACTTTACGTTGTTGACATATAGTTACAAGTATTTCATTTTCTCCTAATTGATGACCATGCCATTATATTTACACCAGTTAGATTACTCCATTTATGCATTTTTGTACATTTATTTCAAAACATTTCGTTTGATTTATTTATCTTAGACATCGTATCATGCGCGTATTAACCTGTATTAAAGGGACACATGGCAATCTTGAGTTTTATTCAAACATTTAAATTTGCTCCTCAATTTACTTATCCTGCGTCATTTTGACTTTAAAACTGCTTGCATATAATTAAATAAAAAATTGAAATTTCAACTTTCTTTCCCCATTTTACCAAATTTTTAAATATATTACTGGTGCAATATTATAAAAATAATTTGCTTTGAACTATTCTAACAATTAATATTAATGATTGAACAAATGCAAATTAAGAGGAAAACTAACGGGACGCCGCTAGTTTTTAAAAACTCAAGATTGCCATGCGTCCCTTTAACATGCGCATGCAGGTTTGTGTTTGTTGAACTCAAACGTTTACGTAAATTTCAGTACATGCTAGACCACATATGACGGTCGATTATTTTCCTGGTAGAGGCAGACCACACCTTTTATTTTTTCTGAGTAGAACCAATACTGTATACCTCCCGCTATCCATAAGAATCGACACTTTCTCACTAGACAAGTCGAGCTTCCAGTGGGATTTGTGTTTGAAGGGTGAGATCATTAATGAACAATACAAATGGTCATGGTCCAAGATTATACCCTTGGAGACTATAGTATTCAAGAAACCGTAGGCTTCTTTTTAAATATGAACCTTTATAAAAGTAATCTCGACTTATCAAGAGGAACGTTATGGTAAACTGAATCGATATCTTTTCGATAATCTACTAAATGTAGGGAAAAGATTCGAACAAGAAACGTAGCATTCACAGAACCACACATTCTAAACAAACAACACTAAGGATAAATAGAAACAAGATATGCGATACCACACACATAAAAGGGTTGACAATAGGGATGCCGCATTGGAACATTCAGTGGAAACAATGCCTCTGAAGGTTTCATCCAGAGTCTTCTTCTGATTGGTGCATATATGTATAATCAAATGGCATATGTATGTCAAATGTTTATAAATAAATGGTTTTGCTAACTTGATCAGTACTGGACCAATATTGTCAGTAAAAGTTGACTTATTTAAATCGAATGTTAGAATATGCTTCCTGACTTATAACTGGTTAGAAAAGGTAATTCAAAGAGAACATCATGAATGTGTAAACATATTTTTTTTAGAACAGTTTGCATGTCATCATTTGAAATAAGTGGCTCTGTGGTAGATTCAGCAGTACATACATCCAACAACTCATAGATATCTACATGTTCATGTTTTTAGAGCAGCTTATGAGCTTAAACAATGTTTATTTACTAGATTTCTATATTTAATAGCTGTTATGTATTTTTTTCAAAACATTTGTCGTAGATTGGCGTGGATTGAGGTACTAATTACTATACTGAAAGGAAAAAGAAACTCACCACGGGAATTTCCGCTATATATTGTATATACTGCACACTTAATTCCATATATATTCCAAGGAAATCCCAAGATGTTTTTCACTTTTTTTTTGTTATAGTTAGTTAGAGGAAGGACACAACTGTGATGTTGTAGGTGTTTTAATCACAGTACACGTTGTAACAAGAAGTTAATAAATGTTGAAGTTCCTCTTTGAAAAATTGAGCCAGTTCAGTACTGTATTTTACGTAAAGAGTTTGCAAAATGTGCATCCTAAGTTTGCGCCAAACGCGTACTCTGTCAATAATGAAACTTTGCAGGAATACTATTTGCTGTGTTACGTGTTGTTTTAGTCTTTTTTCCGAAAGGAAAACTCTTACGTAGCCATGTACCATTCGATTGACAGCAGCATATTGTACGTACAATATATTGTACATACAATATATAACGGAAATTCCCGTGTCGCGTTTCTTTTTCCTTTCAGTATAGTTTATATTTCCGCATGTTTGTATGTTCTGTAGGGTTTGGATCTGGTACCGTTGTAGACTGACGCGGTCGCTTTAAACACATTGGCGTTGTATATCTGTTCGGCTTCTAAAATGTTCATTACTTTATAACAGACCTTCGTAGATTGTGTAACATCCGGTTATCGCAGCCATGCTCATGTGTTAGATGCTTCCGGATTTCTGCTGGGAGTTTTCAATAACGACTGGAACAAGGAGAGTGCAGTAGATAACTCCAACACTCGTATGTATTTTGCTTACCCTTAACTGTTTGTTCTCTTTTACTCTGGCTTCTGCCAAGTCATTGAGTACTTACTTTGTGGCTTTCTTTTTTTTTCTTTTTTCTTTGGCCCACCTTCTCAAGCCCTTTTATTTGCTCCTTTCTTTCGCTTTCTCTCAATCCGTCTTCCGCCAGCTCTGCTTTTATCCCTCCTACTGGATGGTGATCTGTTTTGACCTATTTTCTGCTGGAGCCTCGCTGTATATTCCGTTTCTACGACGACTCTCGCTGTTTACCCGCAGTTCACCTGATGTTACTCTTTTTTTCCTTTTGGATTGCACTGTTTCTGGGACATTGCTGATATGTCAAGTTATTGTCTATTGCTGTGAAACAGCCTCCCCATAGTACTCTATGCTACTCCATTCAAGCTACTATGCCACTACTAGGCTACTGGACATTGTATACTTTAGACGCGCCATACGAATAACCAACGAATTTCTGTCTACAGCTTCCCTATCCCTATTCGGTGAACGTCGGTCTAACATCGTCACAAGAAGCAGTGAGCTACTAACTTCTCATGAAGCAAATTTGAGGGCTGAGAAGGTGGATCTTTGCCGAAATGGTGATGAATGATAAGCAATGAATTAATGAAACATGAAATGGAGAGACCAGCAATTGGCGGGGTTTGAACCCACGACCTTCCGCTTGTGGGCCCAGCGCTCTACAACTGGGCTATAGAGGCCTTTCTTGGCTTTTGTTTTTTTATATTATATATACATGACCAGTTATGTGTTTTACTTATATTGCCTATTAATACTGCCTTGTTTGTTGGAGATTATAACCTGGCGGGGATATCTTAATTTACACGGTCCCGTTTATTGGGATGGCAATAAGGTAAGAGTGAGGTTTGGTGCACACTAGAACCTGGTTTATAACCACAGCGGCTTTTTTGCCACTGTTAGTTCCTAGGCGGTAGCCCTATTATCAACCATTGTGTGTTTGTGATATTGCCTTTTATTCATCTTTAAGGTTAAAGTTTCTGTGTGTGTTTGTGTGTTTGTGGTTACCTGTCGTCCTTGAATGCTACTTTTTCTGTTCGATTTGTATTTCTACATTTTCTTGTTTGTCGTAGTAGTTTCGAGTGTTTGGATGTATACCTGTATAATGTTATATGGGTGACCAATCTTTTTTCAGGAGATCCTCTGTAAAGGCGTAATTGGCGTTCATCAGGGCGAATCCATTTTCAGAACATGCTGCGTCATTTTCTAACTGAGATTTTGGTAGCTAAATGTCTGAACGTCGGGTAAATGTGGGTGGAGATTTACTGTCGAGTCATACGAGTCGCAAAGTGTCTGCTATTGTTGAATGTCTCCGTAGAGTGATGAAAGAGAAATGTCCGGAAGTCTGTGATAATCTGTTTCGTTTGAAGATGCGATGCTTTCGGACTGATGTGTTAGTTGATAATTGTGTAAAGCCTTTGCTTTTATAGTGTACTTTGATGTTGATGTATTTCACGAGGTCTATTTATTCGCTTCTGTAAGTTCCCCCTAACTACTGTTGTATGCTTTAAATTTTCATAAACTGAGTAATAAATTAAATGTTTATTCTCCACTGTGAAGGATTTCATCTTCAAAGTCACTCACTTATATGTCTCTTCCAGAATAATCTCATTGAGAGACGTGATGATTTCGTGATTTATCGGGGGTGCCTTCCAGAAGAGCTTTGAACTCCACCAATGACTCGCTTTGCTTCCTCGATTCATGCGAGCTTTTTCTTGATGACTGTTCGTTAACTCTCCTATATAGCGCGAATCTCGTCTAATTTCATCGTTTAGTTTTTCATAACACACCAATGGTGGCAGTGGTTGGACAATCCATGACGTACCCTTGGCCGAAATGGCAACATTAACATACCTCCTACCTCAAAAGCACCCGCATGCCCGTTTGATGCTTTGGACCTACAAGAGAATAAACTTCAATTTTAACTTCGAATCAATCACCTCAAGTCATTACACACACATTTTAGTTACCACCCAACTATATAGTCTGTAAAAATAACATTTATGCGAACAATGTTTTTGTTTTATTTTATACCATCAGTTTAGGAATTGTCATTGACAATACAAGTAGATATAACAGTCGGACAGGACATGCAGCATTCAAAGATCGCAGTCAACCTAAAACACGCATCGACATTAACAACAATTACAAGGATAAATATGACGCAAGTTTTGTGACGTCACAAACATAAACTGATTGACAACAGGGCCGCAATGGAACAGACCGAGACAAACAAGCCAATAGGCGTTTGCATCAGGTGTACCAAACATCACACTTATTATATTGTCATCCCAATAAAACGGGACAGTGCAAATAAATAAATCCCCGCCAGGTTATATCCTTTAACAAACCAGGCAGCAATAACCGGCAATATACGTATGACACAAAATGATCATGCATATGTGCATCTAAAATAAAAACAACAGCTACAAAACTGGTACTAAATGACTTGGCAGAAGTCAGAGCAACACGAGAATAAACCATTAAGGGCATGACAAGACAAGATTGGAGACTAACTTAACACGTTACCATCCTTTCAGGATTTAGGTACACGGCATCATTGTGTCCACAATCTGTCCAGTTATCACACAAAAAGGAAATCATATTGGAAAACTGTAAAAAGGTCAACCACTAATCACGCATTGGCGTTGAAAAACAATAGGGCCCCCCTTTCTTTTGATACACTTTTTAACACATTTAATAGAGATGGTATGAATGTTATTACGACCAAGGATCTTACGATCAGCATAGAATTCAGGTTGTGATAGTCCTTTTTGCAGAAGATTTCTTAAATACTTTTGTATTTTAGAAGAAGTCGGCTAACATTCCATTGATTTGGAAAATTGGCCTCACAATTTAGAAATGTTAAATGTTTAACGACCATGTTTAGTTGTCGGAGGTACACAGACTAATAAACATTGTTGATTTATATGTACTCGTGTATTGCCCTAAAGGACTCGATTAAATAACCAAACACATTAACAAGTTCGAGGATGTATAATAACAATTCTAATACACCCGCACTATATAACCTAGTTTAAAATATCTCGTTTTATTATATAACCTATAAATAGACGCGTTTTCATTGGCTAAAAAGTAATTTTTTAGAAAAAATATCTAGCGATATTGACCTGTTTTTTTGATATTGACCTGTTTTTTTGATATTGACCTGTTTTATATAATTGTTTTTTTGATATTGACCTGTTTTATATAATTGTAAATTGAGGGTTATATAATAAAACAGTTATGGACTTTTCAGCTGTTATACATGATGTTGATATGTACCAAAAAATCATTATTGACCTCGGCTATCGCCTCGGTCAATAATGATTTTTTTGGTGCATATCACATCATGTATAACAGCTGAAAAGTCCATAATTGTATAATATATCACGGTTTGTCAATTGAACGATAATTCACCGTAAATGATGTTCCATTTCTTAAGTATATGGACCTACACGATTAAACTAAATCACTAGACCACAAACATAGTATGAGCATGTAATTACGACGTAGATTTAAATCATCAACAACAACACCACCACCACCGACACTGCTAATACTACTTATACTATTAATACTATTGCTACTGCTACAGCTGCTGTTGCTGCTGTTGCTGCTGTTGCTACTACTACTTCTACTACTACTACTACTGCTACTGCTACTACTACTATTACGACGACTAATACTAATACTGCTGCTGCTGCTACTACTACTACTAATAATAATACTAATAATAATACTGCTACTACTACTGCTGCTGCTGATGCTGCTGCTATTACTACTACTACTACTACTACTATTACTACTAATATTAATACTACACTACTGCTAATACTGCTGCTGCTCCTGCTATTACTACTGCTGCTACTGCTACTGCTTCTACTGCTGCTACTGCTGCTGATACAACTACTACTACTACTGCTGCTGCTGCTATTACTATTACTACCACTACTACTACTATTATTACTACTACTACTACTACTATTGCTGCTACTGCTATTGCTGCTGCTGCTGTTGCTGCTGCTGCTAGTGCTACTGCTGATGCAGCTGCTACTGCTACTACTACTACTGCTTCTACTACCACTACTACTACTCCTACTATGAGCATGCATATTTCCACCAGTATTAAAATCAACAAAACACCAACAACAACACTTGCAGCATATACCTGCTTACACTCCAATATATGACCAAAAACATGTAGCCAACAACAACTAATACCACCATCCCCACCACCACCACCACCACCACCACCAAAAACAACAACAACAACAACACAACAACAACAACAACAACAACAACACTTAACTACTACTTCTACTACTACTGCCACTATTACTACTGCTACTACTACTGTGTCTACTAATACAAATTGTTGTAAATAATAGTAGTACATTTGTAGCAAGGAGGGCATTCTTTGACACGGATTGCAGTCAGTTTTGTTGACACATGTCATGGTCAGGGGAGGGGCAACTATGATAGGAGGATCTTACACGAGGACTGTCTACATTTTAAGTTGTTTGTTTTATTTTTACTAATCTTTGCCCTAACCCTAAACCTGATATTAACCCTAATCATTATCCTAATCCCAATTATTACGTGTGACACATTATATGACTGTAAGACGTCCCAAAATAACGTTTTCAGTGACATTCTATACATTCTATACATTTTAATAGACCTCCTTCGGCTGTTCAAACATGATAAGCATGCTGCATGTAGCTTTTGTACGAGTGAAAGGTAATCCTTCATTTAATTCATTCGTCTTACCTAGACATTTTCCTCAACAATTAACGATCACCACCATTGCCAAAACATACTTCTCAAACACGCTCCCCTGTACACATTTTTATCATACTTTTCTCATTTACCAACCTCGATTTCTTTGAGCCGCTCACTTGCAATACGGAACACATTATTATTCACATTACTCCCCATGTTAGATGGGAAAATATTATCATAATGATAAATTCTCTTCGTTATGATGATATACTTTCAAAGAAAGTGAAATACAAGATATATTTAGATGATATTGATGTTTTGGCAACAGGATTTTTATTGCATTCAACACATCTTCACTCTCATCCTATAACCTCTATAAATGGATTTCCAATCCACTGATTTCATTGCAGTCACTTTGTAAATAGTTTAAAAGGCAAACATACCCATATTGACAAGGTGTTACATACACATACACCGCCCAAGAATGTGAGTTTATTATACAAGTGAATGCTTTGTTAAAGTGAAGAACTGGTATCTGACGAAAAGTCTTCACCAACATCTTCACCAACAGCGGTACAGTGTAATGAAGGCTTTTTACATAATTTTGAAAACCAGCTTAACTTAATTGTTAACATACTTTTTATAGTGTTATTTGCATTTTGTTTACATAGGCTCGAAAACATGAATGCACATGTTAGAGATTAAAAAGGAAACAATGATGGATACATTTGAAATCCATATGTATTAAGGGAAGATGCATTAGCTTAAATTAGAAATAATTTGCAAAGTTTGCTAAAAAACAAAAACAGGCCGATGACAAACAAGAAAAAGAAAGGTCTTCACAAACGTCTGAGAGTAACAAACGAAGACTTAGGTACTTTCAGCGCCTCAGTTGTTAGAATTCATGTTTAATCAGCTGCCGAAGGCGCTGCCGAAGGCAGCTGATCCTTAAACGAGTTTTGTATCTGTCTATGGTTAACATACTGTGACTCATGTTAGTGGCGATAAGCATGCTTTACAACTTTAATTCCAAGAGAACTGGTCTAAAAAACTTGAATGGTATAAACACATATTTTGAAACCTTCAGATGTTACCGTTTCGCCTGTGGATTTGACGTTTTCGTAGATCAGTCTACTCAGTGTAGAATGCGGCCATGTTTCCCGGATTTTTATGTGTCCGGGATGTTTACGGAGAAAATGAAATCGTAAGTGCAACTGAAAGAAATCGCAAGTATTGGAATGGAATAAGTGCAAAGAAGAAATATAAAAAGATTGGACAGGGAAAGTAGCATTCAAGGAGGACAGTCAACCACAAAACACAGAAACAAACACGCAAACAGACAAACAAGAAGGCAAAAGTAATAATAAATGCAAACGACATCACAAACACAAAAGGGTTGACAATAGGGCTACCGCCTTGGAACGGTCAGTGGCAAAGTAGGTCACTGAGGGTTTAAACCGGTCCTAGGGTGCACCAATCCTCACACTTACCCTACTGTCATCCCATTACAACAGGACAGTGTAAATAAAGAAACTCTCTCTTTAAAACTATTTTCATGGATGAAGATCTATGAAATGTATTGAATCCATGAATATATAACGACAAAGTTTAGCGTTGTATCTGTTTTATTTATAATGCCAAAAAGAAGCAAAACAGAAGCAAATCAGCTTGTTCACACTGTCACTTAAACTGATTTTTGATTTTTTATCAATTTGCATTTGAATGATTATATCAGAAAATTAAATTATTATTATTATTATTATTATATCAATAAGACGTTGGCCAAGTTTCACAGTGAACACTATTGACGCATCCATTGCGCAGATTTTCATTAATTATACAAACCATTGTTTGCATTCCTATTAGTTCACAGGCCCACAGTCATGTTTATTTACTTATCGACAGCTTTTTTACGCTTGCGTAAAACCTTGCTTGTATATATTCATATTATCTTCTTTATTTATTGGGGAGGCGGGGAGGCAAACACACGTCAGGTCTCTATCTGAACATAGAAAGGGCCACTTTGCTATTACGCCTTAACTACCCACTGATCTAAAAATCAACATAACCCATTAACCATATTAAAAGTACTTCCCAAGTGTTTTTTTTGAAGATTGTTGCAATTTAGAGCTGTGTGCGCTGATTAGAAACCAATTTGAAGTTAATATTTATTTTGACCCCGACCTCTTATTGTTCTCAATGTAAGGTTCATTAGAACCACTAATGGCATGAATAAAACATTTAAATTGTACATTGCAAAATCCGCATTGCAAAATAACGCACTTCTGATATATACACGTTTGCGACCTATCGCGAATTTCATCTTTAATGGTAAGCACTTCCACGTAGGGATCCAGGGATCCCTTTCTGACTTTCTGACTATTTATCAAATTACTTCAAAAGTAAATACACATGACTAGCTCTTTGGAAGTTTTTGTTAAAAAACTCCGCTTAATTCACCGTCATCCGTGTGTGGGGTCGGGGAGCCGCCGACTGTCACACTGTTTTCACGGCATTATAATTTGTATATAATCATTCAGGATATTAATAATTATTTCAGCTCTAATGCCGATATTCTTACCATTGGTTACATAAATATAAATAGTATATAGTCATTGTGGTTCATCGGAAATTGTATATTATGCTTACCAGTATGTTGGAATCTTCCTCTTTACGAAACGAAATTCAAGAAGAGAAATAGCATATCAATCGTTAATCAGAGAAAAAAAGAAGAAGAATATTAGGTACATTAGAATATTGAACAATCCATAATAAACAAAAACACTTCAGAAATGTAAAATGTTCGAATATAATTGCCTAAACAGACAAACAGTACTGTCTATAACTGTTTTATATAACTGGTTTATATAATGAATGCATTGCTTCTGTATTATTTTACGCTTATTTATTTTATTTGCAATATACAAGTTCTTACATGGATTGTTTTATGTCAACCAACAATCAGTGTATATTCTCGACTTGTACTTCTTTACTTAATTTCCATATTTGCCATTTTGCTTCATAAATTATAGTATTAACAATATAATATTCGAATGGAGACTGATACAATTCAAGATCCGCGTGTGCGTTGAAGATCACGTAATTCAAATTTATCTCGAAAAATGGATCCTATGTAATTTCATTCTTATTTAATGTCACAGTTAAAACATAAGGTGAGCAAACATTTACATTCCCTCTTGTATATATTACATAATCAATTAGATATTCCCTCTTGTATATATTACATAATCAATTAGATATTCCCTCTTGTATATATTACATAATCAATTAGATATTCCCTCTTGTATATATTACATAATCAATTAGACATTCCCTCTTGTATATATTACATAATCAATTAGATATTCCCTCTTGTATATATTACATAATCAATTAGATATTCCCTCTTGTATATATTACATAATCAATTAGACATTCCCTCTTGTATATATTACATAATCAATTAGATACATTCCCTCTTGTATATATTACATAATCAATTAGACATTCCCTCTTGTATATATTACATAATCAATTAGATATTCCCTCTTGTATATATTACATAATCAATTAGACATTCCCTCTTGTATATATTACATAATCAATTAGATACATTCGTTATGTTACGCTTATTCTCTGTAAAGATTGTGTTAAGTTATAATTTTCCATTGGAATTGCTTAGATTTCCTAGATGCAACGGAATGACTGATATTCATCTAGGCGTTGTCCATTGTTCGTTGATCTCGGTTTTTAGTTTGCATCTATTTTGAACTTAATATATTTGCTATCTGCTTTTATTTATTCATTTTTAACTATGTGCTATTAGTTTGTTTTTATAGGTTAATATTTGTATTTTTTTTATTTTCAATCCTTAATACTTTTCGAAAATTCTTCTTATGCCATAGCTTCTAGGTATTTACTTGATATTGCTTTCTGAATTTGAGACCATCCCGATATCCAATTATGTCGGAATTTGAGTTTACGGAAAAGATCATGCTCTTGAATGTAATGATGTCTTTGTTCATAAAAGAAGTTAAATTGCTCTTTAAAATGGATTTAAAGAAACGTGGTTTATTGTTAAAACTGACATCATGATTACCGAAAAGTGGGAGATTATGAACTTGATCTAACGTGTTTAATGTTGCAAATTTCCAAAATGATAACCACGACGATACAACTCTGTAATTTGTAACTGATTTGTTAGTCCTTCGATAGAAGAGCAGTTGAAGAAAAAAAGTTTTGCAAATATTCGCGTTCGACTTGTTTCAGATAATGTTTTCGATTGCATTCCACATTTATGTTAATATATAATATACATACTTAAAATAGGAAACGATATCAAAGTAAGAATTCTTCTTTTTGCAGAAGACATTGTGTTAATAGCTCCGTCTGAACTTAGTTTACAGTTATGATACATTTTCTTAACACCTGGTGCTGTAAAAATCAAATGTTAGTTAATATAAGTAAAACGAAAATAGTACAGTTTCGCAAAAAAAAGCCGAACAAGGACAGCTTTTGTATTTCACATAGGTAATACTAAGCTTGAAACAAATACCTTGGTATCATATTAAATGAGTTTTTAGATTTTACTGAAACAGCAAAAGGTTTTGAGCGAACCTGCTGATAGAGCATTTTCGTCATTAGTCTCAAATTTATATAATAATGTTGATATAATGTATTCATCAGACTCCAAGATATATGATTGTAAAATTGTTCCAATTATGGATTATGCCTCTAGTGTTTGGGGGTGTAAATGTTACTCTAAGCCAGACACATTACACAATAGATGTATTACGAATTTTCCTCGGTGTAATAAATGTACTTCTAATCCCGCCATTCATGGTGATATGGGCTGGATATAGCCTAAAATTAGAAGACAACTACACAACGACCGATATCTATGAATAATAATAGACTTACGAAAAATATTTTTCTTTGTGATTATTCAAAATGTAAAAGCAATTGGTCGCATCATATTAAAACAATGTTTAAAGAAATTAACTGTGTTTCGGCCTTTGCTAATTTGTCATTACAAGATTTTAACAAAACGTCTTTTATACAAGAAGTTAAAAGCAAAATTGATGACAATTTATAAGGACAAATGGCTCAATGATGTTAATTCTCAAACCAAATTGAGCAATTATAAACTATCTAAAGATACATATGAATGCGAAAATTATGTGCAGTTAAATTTAAGGAAACACATACGCTCTGTCATTGCTAATTTAGAGCAGGTCATTGCCAATATAAATTGAATTAGGCCGGTACCACAGAATTCCAAGACAAGATAGGATATGTAAACAATGTCGTGCTCAGTGTGTAGAAACCGAATATCACGTTCTATTATACTACTCGAATTGAACTTTTGCATAAATTAAATGAACTGTGTCCAGACACAGCTACTGAGGCAGAAAAAAATAAAGTGCTTTTCACAAATGAAAGTTTCCTATTAAAAACGTGACAGTTTATTATAAATGCCGTAAAACATCGTATAACTTAATATGTACTATATTTACTATTTAGTTTAAATATTTATTTGTCGATAAACAATATCAATGTCTGTCTAATGTATTATTAGTTAAGTTTTGTATTTTGGAGAACAATAAGCATATTCAGTTATGTCAGTTGATCTATCTTTATGTTTACTTTTGTTATACCTATTAACTGAGTCTCTATAGAGACTTATAAGTCTCATTAGGCTGGGTATAGAGACTAATAAGTCTCATTAGGCTGGGTATTCATTTGTTTAAACTAAATATTGCCTATATTATACTGTATTGTTTTGTATATGTATTATTTTGTAACGATGTTATTTCTCACTTTAATAAAATAAAATTAAACTTAAAAAATGGGTCCACCACCAAGCATGCAGTGCGTTGCAAAATGATGGGGTCATAACCTCTTTTGATAAACCTTTTAACAACTTTAACACATATAGTATGAACGTGATCAGGACTGTAAGAGTGGACCGATTGGTCATATCAATAGAACAGTAGGGACAACCCTCCAAGGAACAATCACAAAGTAAAATATTTACAAATTTATTAACAACATGAATATTATATTACACATCAAATGAATGATAGATGATGATGTATATTGTGATGAAAACTAATTAAAGTTTGATGAAAGATGACTGCGCGCGGCGGTTTCCTGTCGACTGTAGATGTAACCATATCAATTCATTTCGTTATATGTCACTGAAGATCAATGTTTTGATTGATTAGATTTATCCTTATATTTTGGTTGCTGACAAGTTCGTCTCAGCGTTTCCGCTATTCCCTATTCAATTATTAACGTCCGTGGCCGAGTGGTTAACGTCTCTGACTTGAAATCACTTGCCCCTCACCGCTGTAGGTTCGATCCCTCAGGGGCCTAGGAATCTTTATGTGAGGAAGCTATCCAGCTGGCTTGCGGAACGTCGGTGGTTCTACCCACGTGCCCGCCCGTGCACGAAAATTGCCCGGAGGGGCACCTGGGGTCTTCCTCCACCAATGGAAGCTGGAAAGTCGCCATATGACCTTAGCTGTTGGTGCGACTATAAAATCCAATTCAATTCAATTCAATTCAATTATTAACACTGACGATTAAGTCTGGTGGTTAACTCATAATATTATATAGCCAACACGTATACTTCCCCTTCGATGGCATTCAGTTGACCCGGTGACACTGCTTCCGGTTGTCATATGGTCCCGCTCATCCTTGGCGGTGACTAACTATATGTAGCGCCGTTAAATTCTATCAAAGGCTGCCAGAGATCTGAAGTCGCTCAGCATGGCGAGTGTGACATCCACCTCCTATGAAGGCGGTCCTCACTGCGAACCTGGAGTCCCGGTTATGCCCTCCATAACTTCACTTTTTACTTGTGCGATGACTGGACTACCTCTTGGGACTCTATGATTGTACCTACTGAAACCCCAACTAAGGGAGGTGGGTGCATGATATTTCGTCCCTCGAGTTTTCTGGTCGTACCCTAGATTGGTTTTCTCTTTAGCTGCAACTACTATGGTTGTTCAGTACGATTCTGGATACATCCTGAGATGTTTATATTCTTTTTTTTGTATGTGTTTCTTTAGTTAGTTTCTCTGGATGTGGAATTTATGTTAGAGAATTCCTTTTGATGGGATGTAGTTTTGTTTACACTGTCTTGTCTTTTTTGGCGCTGAAGACAGGATAATAGCGAGGATTGTGCGCATATAAAATCGATTCAAGCTAACCTGTAGGCCTTATTGCCTACTGACCGTTCCAAGTCGGTAAACCTGTCTTCACCACCCTTTCTGTTGTTTTTTGTCTCTTTCATTGTATTTTCAAGTCCTTGTTTGCAGTACAGTGCGGACCTACGATACCATTGCGTTTGGACGCTGTGGTTTCTATAGGACCCTATATCTCATTTTGGCGTACGTCCACTCTGCACAAAACTGCTACAAAATATATAATTGGTCTTAGGACAAATCATTGAGGGCACGATAATACAACATTGCAGACAAACATTAAACGCCACCGTCCTTTTGGGTTTTAGGTAGATGTCTTCATAGGGTCCACAGCCTGTCCAGTCATCGCACAATTAAAGAGGAAAGCATAGTGGCGAACTGTAAATGGGTCCACCACCAAGCATGCAGTGCGTTGCAAAATGATTGGGTCATAACTTATTTTGATAAACCTTTTAACAAGTTTAACAAAGATAGTATGAGAGTGATCATGACCAAGGATCTTACGAAGTTTGCAAATCACGTCAACATAGAAGTCAGGTTCTGATAGTCCTTGTCGCAGAACAGTTCTTAAATTACTTTTATATTTGGAAAGAAGATCAGGGTTATGATAATAACATTTTGCAAAGGTTTTACGACGTTTATGGTAACGGTAGCTCTGATGGAGTAGCTTTTTAGTTATACAAAGATTACGAATATTAAAGTCCTCAACTCGAGTACAAGTTCTAGAAAAAACTATTAAGTTTAGACAAATAGACCCTATAAGAAGTTGCTCGGGGAACATCCCCATCTAAATGGGGATAATTAACAATATCAAAAGTAAAATGATCTCTCTTATCATATGATTCATATTGACCTACTTTTGGTATGCAAATGTTGCTCTCCTGGTGTCTGTGAAATAAACTTAACTAAAAACTTGAATGTAAAATCTGAAAGTACATACGGACGTACGTTCGGACAAGGGTAAGACTATATGATTGCTCCACTTTGTGGCGAGTCATACCTAAATTATACAAAACACTACACGCGTCTTCTACTTCAAAGTAATAATTTCAGAGACCACATGTTTGATACCAAGGACAGGACTAGACGAACTCTTTTGACAAGTGTGTATTCTTATGTCTGGAAAGGCTGCCGTTATGTTTGATAATGAAGTTGCATTGTCCTCCGTTTAACGATAGAGTTTCTGTTTGAGAGGTTTTCGGCACACTGGCTTCGTCTTCTGAGGACCCGTTCGAAGCATGGAACTCGCTACCTGAAAATATGGAAACATTAATTGAAAAATTGAACAATTCACGTACATAAGGCTGCACATATGTGTATTGTCATATTATATATATATATTATAATGAATGAAATTATAGCCTACATATGTCGCACACAGCTTTTAATTGTTAATTGTTTTAGCTTATATATTTCAATGAAATGTGGAGTATATAGGGCAAATTCTTAACCTTAACAAAAAAATTAACCACCGGACAAAACATGGAAGAAGGAATATGCAAACGGTTGAGCGACACGTTATATCTTCTGACAGCGTTCGTTCACATGTTATAAAAGATTTATTTTTTTAAAAATAAGGAACAGGTGAGCTAAATGGCAATATTTACGCTATAAGAAAATGCGGTAAGCTAAAAAACAAATCAGCGCCTCTACATCGAAGAACTAGTGCTTTACTTCAACAAGCATTCGCTTCGATAAATGTTAGCATCTGCACACCAAATCAGACAAAATATATATTTTGGCTTTAAAATTTAGTTTTGAAGCCAGCATCTATGAGCACAATTGAGCGGATTCAACAGATGTATTTTTTTTACATAAAAGGCAGTAAAGTAGATATAATTATGTACATGTTCTTACCGTATAAACCGCCTGATAACATCAAATTCAGATGTTCACGTCGATAACTAGTTGTGGTCACTTGAAAGTCGCGTGCATTGTGTAGATGTAAAACTCAGACATGTAGTGTACAGTATTATGAGGAATAAGTTTATAAAATCACGATTATTTGCCAAATATGCGTTTCCACATCTACAAACCATCATATGTCTGTCTACAAACTAGCGTGTTGATATCTACAAACTCAAATTCGATTCGCACTTTACCTACAGTGGTATATATAGTAGAGAAGTCATTAGTCAAGAACGTCTCCTGAATTTTTAATAGACTAAACTAAATTAATCCCGGTTTTCATAAGTTTTAGAACAAATTGTTTAACGTGATCTTTAACGGCAGTAAGACTAGAAGTTAAAAGTTTGGAGATGTTTGTGGTGGTGCAGGCACTAGAATTCGAAATAAAACGGGCATTATACGGATGTTTATGTAATTTGAATCCAGTACATATGTGACAGTTTGTTCTCCTTTTCGTCTACCATAGCCTTGAAAGTAGTGCAGCGAGTGATATGTTTGGAAACAACATCCTCCTCAGTAGATTGAACTGGAGTATACGAATTAGTGCTACCGAGTTCCAGATATAAAACATTGACGTACTGTAAGCGTCAAACAATAATTATAATATAAGCTGCTTTATCAGCAGAAACTAAAACAAATTTATTATGAAATTCTTGAATTCCCGATCCAAAGTTGCCAGAGCAACAGTAGAATAAACCACTAAGGGCATGACAAGATTTAAGACAAACATTAAACGTTACTATCGTTTTCAGTATGTAGGTAGATATCATAGAGCCCACACTATTTCGGGTCATCGCACAGTCAAAGAGAAAAACAACGAACTGGGTCAACCACTAAATAGTAAATATGCTGTGCGTTAAACATTGTTTTGATAAACTGTTAAATCAGTTTAATAAAGATTGTATGAAAGTGATCACCATAGAAGCCAGGATGTGATATACATTGTCGCAGAAGAGTTCTTAATTTAGTTTTATATTTTAAAATTAGATCAAGGTTACCATAATATAAATTTGCAAAAGCTTTTCGAAACTAATGGTAAATGTAGCCCTGATGGAGTAGCCTCTTAGTCATACAATGATTACGAATTGTAAAGCCATCAACTCGACAAAAGCTCAAACAAACCGAAACGATTGAGAAACATATAGCAAAAGATACTCGGGGGACATCCTCGTCTAAGTTGGGTCAGTCAATCAAAATTAAAATTCTCTCTCTTGTCATAGATTCTGCTTAGGGAGATCTCCATTTTAATCGAGTAATGTAAATCGAGAAATTAAGAGATATTATAAGAACTATTAGCTTTGCCGAGTTGCAATTCCTTAGGATAGATATTATTAACTATAGTAGAATAGAAAGAGTTGCGAATGTTCGACTTTTATACCTACTTTTATTATCAATGTTCAATACGGTATCCAGATATCGGGAGATGATATTAAATGCTTCAAAGCAATACAAAAACAAATCTGTGACACGAGGTGCGTAGTTCGAAACCATTGAGATACTAAAAATGTGTCTATAGACAGTGCATATCTGACGAAAATATTATCTCATAGGAAAATAAATGCTTTTCCAAATCCTCTAAAAGTCCACTGAATGTAATTGTCCAAAATACGCTTTATTTGATTTCTATATCTACTTTTAAAATTGGTATAGGTCGAACATGTAGGTATTTATCTAGCAAAATGCTTTTACTTTGGTCTTTGGTAAGGTTTTGTGGTAAGGTTGTATATAGTGATAAAAAGTTATATGTACTTATATATGCTATTTGACGCTTATTTTACAATTTGTCAAATTTATCTTCTGAATTTTCAATTGACCAAAATAAATTAATCTCACAGTGGTCAGAAAATGAAGAACACTATTGTTAAATGATATCTTAAACGGCAGTAAATTAAACATTTAGAGATACCTGTAGTGGTGCAGGCACTATAAGAAGAATTAAACGAGCATCATTCAATAATATCACAAGATAATTACGTGATAGGTGTTGCTAAAATCTATCGTCGACGCTTGTTTTATATAATCAATCAATTACTATCAGTCCATCAATCCGTTTTGAAGCAGCTGAGCATTTTAAACTTTGCTGAAATCATCGATGAAATCATTAACCAGGCAGAGTGCGAAAAACGAATGAGAACAAAACGTAACCTAACCTAAGTCCGCTGGGGGTGTAAACCAGGTCCTAAGGTGCACCAAGGACCCTGTTGTCCTCCCAATAAAACGATACAGTGTAAATAAATAAATACTCGGCATGCTATATCCTTTAACAAACTAGACAGTATTAAGCATAAAACTAAGATGTTTCTGTATGTATGAATAAAAAAATGCCTTGAAAGCCACAAAGCAGGATTTCAATGACTTGGCCGAATCCAGAGCAACAATAGACTAAACCATGAAAGGCACGACAAGACAAGATTGGAGACAAACATAAAAAATTACCGTCTTCTCAGGATTAAGATCCACACTATGTCTGGTCATAACACAATCAAAGACGAAAGTATAGTGGCTATCCGTAAATGGATCAACCACTACACATGCAATGCTTTTCAAGATGATATGGTCATAAACTATACTGATAAACTTTTTATTTTTTTTCATAAAGAGTACATGAACATGTTCATGACCAACTATCTTAGGAAGTTTGTAATTTAAGTCACCAGAGATATCAGGTTTTGATAGTCCTTGTCGCAGATGAGTTTCATGACTTTTATATTTTAAAAGCAGATCAGGATTACGATAATGAAAATTGTCAAAATGTTTCGAAGTTAACGGTAACGGTAGCGCTGATGCAATAGCTTTTTAGTTATAGTCCTCAATTCGACTACAAGCTCTAGAAAAACGAATAAGTTGAGATACATATACCCCAGAGGATGTTGCTCTGGGAACGATAAAGAAATTAAAATCTCTCTTTTCATAATTTTTTCTTATTATTTCCCCATTTTCAATTCAGAGATTCAAATCGAAAAACACGCCTCAGTATCAGAAATATTAAGCTAAACTGTTCTAGGGTATATATTAGTTACCATAATAGAAAAGAAAGGGTTGTCATAACGTTTAATATATGGCAATGCCCTAACAAATGGAAATGAAGTCTGTAATGATTACAATTTTGAATTTGAAATAGTATACGACTTTACATATCACAACCTTTATGTTATGGAGATGTGATATATATGGGTATTTGGGGTATATATAAATATATGACCCCTTCATAACATTAATTACGAACTTTAAGCTTGCTGGTTGACCTCTCTACAGTCAGTCAGTACGCTTCACTTCCTCTTGTGGAATGAATGAACAGCTTCTATGTACTCTTCGCTTGCACCTTCTGAAACCCTGAAAGGAACTTTCACCCCGCATGTTTTCTGGTCGTACCATATTGGTTTACTCTTTGACTGCAACTGCTGTTATTGTTCAGTATACTTCTGGATACACCCTGAGTTGTTTCTAATTATGTATTTTTTTATATTTATTTGCTATAGGTCTGCAATAAACGTATACGTGTATTGTTTACTAATTTTTCTGGATGTGGACACTGTTGTTAGATATTTTCTATTAATGAACTGTACTTTTATTAAAGCCGTATATTCAATATGGGCGCTGAAGACAGGATAACACCGATGGCGTGTACACATAAACTCGATTTTAGCTAACCAGTAGGTCAATGTGCCTGCTGACCGTTCCAAGTCGGTAACCCTGTTTTCATCACTCTTTGTGCAATGTATTTTCCTGCTCATTTTGTATTTAATTTGCTCTGTATGGTACAGTGCGGACCTACGGTGCGTTTGGGTGCTGTAGTTTCTATACGACCATTTGTTTTCTTTTTTTATCTGATAAAATAACAAAATATCCTAAACTGCGTTGGTTCCAGTTTGTATTAAACAATAGGTTACTTGGAACAAATTGCATCTACTTTTAATAAAAATATGTGCAGCTTTTAGCAATAATGCATCTGAATATTCACATCTGTTTTGGAACTGTCAAGCAGTAAACTCATTCTTGTCAAATCTTTCAGCTTATATTATAGAAAAAAAATGCACAGTACTTGTAATGTTAAAATAATTATTCATTTGCATTTGGAAATAGCACATTTGACAAAGTTTTGAACTAATGATCATGCAAGCCAAACATTAAATTTATCAGAACAAGATGCAAGTCTAATGCCATAGCTTAACCATACTGACCCTACGTTTTGCGCATGTTACTAATTGCTGATTCGATCCCATTAAGAACATGCTAAAACCTAGACAGAGTAATACAGAGCAATTGAAATGCCATAGTTGACATTCTTTTAATTTGGTTATGTGCATGCTGTTTTAAAGTTTAAAGGCAGGTTTAAATTTTAAAATATACTTGATAACACGATTATCTCGAAAAATGCTTGGAAAGTCAGTTAAATGAATACACTTAAGGTCTCACTACACATTTAGCTCCCTTGAAACCCACGGTAGGATAAATCTTACGCCTTACAAAGTAGTAGTGTGTTCTTCGGTTTTAAATATTTTTAATAATTGCTGACAGATATGTGTATTGTTGTTGCACGTGAGATGAACAGAGTCTGAAATTGGACGTGCAGCTATTAGATGACACTGCCACCAACATATGGTAGTTTTATGGGTGTTGAAGAGTAGAAATTTGGTCCAAACTCTGGAGTTAAAGCCCAAAATAGTGCATTGGAGGACCTGGTCGATATATCAGATTTTGTACAGTTTTGTGTGGGCAAATGACTTTGTTACATAAAAAGTAACTGTTACCTTGGAAACCTCCTGTTCAGAAAATCCCTGTAAACTTTATTCGTATAGGCTAATATAGTAGTAAGAATGCACTGTGTAGTGAGACCTTAACAGGAAATTTAACAGGATAGAGTATCTTAGAAAAATACATGACTTGATCAGAACCATTTTGTAAATATTTGAATTAAAGATGCAGAGTTATAAAACTATTTGATTTAAATGTATTTTGCCTGCTTCCACGTCGATTCTACTCGATCAACTATAGTAAATAGAGAATAATAAATGGGTATTTTCATATCACACCCTATATCAGGCCTGAGACGCCAATATCAGCCCGAGAGCTTTAGCTCTAGGGCTAATATGGGTCGAGGGCCTGATATAGTGTGTGATATAAAGATACATATTTTTTATTCTATTTATCATATACTTCAGCAATGACTTTGTTGAACTGTCATATTCAACTAATTTACTACAAGTTTTTTCCAGGGAGAATACGATAATATTATTAATAGATGTAATCCCATTTTGATGTGTTCATGCACGTCTGTCGCGTAAACCTGTGTAGATCTAAACGACATTTTTAAAATGATTGCCATTGACGTTGAAATTGTCTAATTCAAGAAAATAAATGGTCACAAGTGGTTATTTTATCCACGGATGGTTCTATATTATTGGGTTTATTATAAAGTTGTTAAACTATCTTTATGGTCCGTGTATTATGCCTCATTTATTTCTTTAGTTTACTTTTATCTACTTATCATCTATTTTATTTCATCTTCTTTGCATTACTAGTTAAGTCATTTCCGTAGAGTTATGGTCAAAGATGACAGCTCAACGTACACAGGTAGATGCATCGCCAATAATCTGGCGCGAAAACAGGATGACAAACGATCGTATACAATCGTAACTAATTGGTAATTTCCGTATCACTCCGCTGAAAGAATCATTAAGAACATTCGGTTATTTCCGTGATATGACATTTTTTAACCCTGTATTTCATGGCTGTATTGCCCGGAAACTACTTCCTGATGGATATGACTAGCTAGGTCTATGTCGTATCGTATATTCAAAAACAACGTATTTATAGGGAAGTATATGATAAATAATTTTATCACATATGAAAAGCTCTCGGGCTGATATGGCGTCTCAGGCCTGATAAAGAGTGTGATATGAAAATACCCATTTATTATTCTCTATGGATAACGACGTCAGGCATTGAGTACATTCAGGACTGGTTATACATAGTATGTCAATCAGCGAGTAACATAGTTGCACGTGATTTCCGTTTGATGTTAACGTCGGATATATGGAAAAAAAAATCTTATATCAGAAATATAGAAAACAAATATCAATGTCAGGATCTTTTGAAACATTCCCTTAGTGATATATGCTGTCATACAAGCCCAGCGGCTATGGTGTCTGAAAGTGTTTCATCAAACACTTTAAACATATATTAAAACTACCAGCGGGATATTTGGACTTCCAAGGAGGTATCTCATTGTCATTCCTTTTATATTTGTAATACTTTCATTATCATTCGGTTTAATGGTGGATTTGCCCGCTACATAATCGCAACAAATAAACCTCCTAGCATTGCATGTACTAATATAAGAAAACACACTGCGCTTCTAAAACATTAGTGAATTAATGAATGAATGGTGTTTTAAGGCACGTCGACACATAAATAGGTCATATTGTGCGCAAAAACTGATGAAAGATAAAGAAATGAAGTATTAATTAAAAATTGATGCAAATATATCAGATAAAACTATTTATAAATAAGGGATGATATGGTAGTAATATAAACTATATATGTAAATCAACAAATGCCCGTCAACGGGTATATAAACAAGTAAATATATATAAGAATATATTATAATGATTTATATAGTCTGATTTCTTTCAGGAAATCTAAAACAAGACTAAAATCTATAGTTTCAAATAACTCTTTCATAGTATTAACATTGTAGTACCTTTGACGCATAGGATCAAAGTATACACATTCCAACAAGATGTGTTTGACCGTTAAGGTGCAAAGCAGGGTATACATTCTGCTAATTGCTCACCTTGTAATAAATATGAATGAGTATGACGTGTATGCCCTATCCTGCACCGGGCTAGGACAACTTCTTCTCGACGAATGGGTTTACTAGAAGAACGCCATTCTCCGAGTAACGGTTTAATTGAATGGAGTTTATTGTTAACTGACAAATTCCAAGCGGCTTGCCAAGAGTTACGAATATATGTGTTAATACAACTTTTAAAATCAGTATAAGGTAACTTGGAATTTGGTATATGTAAACCTAATGCTGCTTTAGCAGCACTATCAGATCTATCATTACCATGTATTCCTAACTGGCTTGGAAGCCAGCAGAAAATAATAACATTATCAACTATAAGGGAATTGTACTTTTGTAAATGTTAAAGCACAACTGGGTTATCATGTTTCATATTACCCAGGGCTTGAAGAGATGAAAGGGAATCAGAAAAGATTACACAATGGTCATCATCAGATTTCAATTGCCTCAGCTGAATTGTTCAGCTGAAAAGATAGAGGCAAAACATTATTGTATATAACAGTGTTGATCCAAGAGGATTTAATGAAACGTATGAGACTTTATGAATAATGCTGTTGCCGAATTTTAAAGTTAAAGCTGGCAGGCGTACATACGATTTAGATCTTAAATATATCGTTGTAGATTTACACTAGTAGGATCATTGGTTCATCTATAATTTAGAGGGCGCTTATTTAAGTAAAACGAAGGTCAATATGCAACTTAATCTGCAGCAGTATGACTACAACGTCTTTTAGACTTCCTATTCCGAGCTGTCAGTTATTAATGGAAACATATTACTAGTAAGTCTATTCTATCGCGTAGCAGTCTATACGAATCTTTCATGGGTATCCGGTGAAGATCTGGAAATTCCAACACGAGGTATAATTGTTTTTATCGGAACCGAGGCTCTACCGAACTTCCGAATGAAACAATTATACCGAGGGTTGGCATTTACCTATCTGAACCGGATATACATGATTGTTTATTTTTCTTACGTATCATTTTCATTCTGAGCATTGAAGTCGCCATCTAATAACGTTTTGCAGGTTTATTTACATTTTGACGTCATACAACTGTTATTGTTGAAATCAGCGCCCGACTTTTGTTTCTGCCCAACGGCATATTTTGTCTTGCTAAGCGGTACCCGTATGGTCATTTCTTTTATATGTGTCATGTCTCATACTTTATGTTTAACAGTATATAAAGGTCTGGTGTGGCCCAGTGGATAGCGCGGCCAAGGTTCAAACCTAAAAGGTGCCACTGAGTTTCATCGTCGGTGTGTGTTTGAGTAAGATACTTTTCCTAAACATCGTCCGTCGGATTGGGACGTAAACCGGGTGGTTCTGAGTATTGGAGTATTCCTCTGAGCATGCTAATGAACCATAGGAATCTATTCGTTAGTAAGAGTAGGGTAAGTTCTGTCCAGAATTCCTATGTAACCTTCCATTCTGTTTGGGTTGGGCCGCCTCTAAATAACCTATAATGTATAAATGAGTCATCGAATAACATTCCATTCAATTCAAATGTATACATGTAACATCTTACTTAATTGAATTTAGTTTAAAGAAATCGAGATGTCAAATATAGACATGATTCCCTAACATATGGTATACCGCAACGTGGTGGACACAAATGACGCGAGAAGTTCGTTAGAAACATTAAACATTCTTTCATCATCATTTCCTACTACATAATTGCAACAAATAAACCTCCTAGCATAGCACGTACTATTAAATATAAGACAATACCCTGCGCTTCTAAAAGATTAGTGTATATAATATTGCTGAACCAAGAGGAATTAATGAAAGATATACGACATTATTAATAATGCTGTAAAAGTAGTAGTAGAAAAATAGAAAGAGGTTTTCTAGTTTTAAAGCTAAAGCTGTAAGGCATACATACAATTTAGATATTAAAAATATCGTTGCTGTTTCGGGGATGTTCTAAAATTAATGCAGCCTGTCAGTTTTCTCTGCGATCTGAAATTTTCATTGCACAAATTTAGCCTAGTTCAGTTTAAAATAATCCCCATTCGCCTTAATAGACATTGTCAATCCTTTTTATCCAGATTTTGACAATTTTCATACTCACGTTTCGGTATCCCCAATATACACTGATAAAGCGCCACACCGACGCTTGTTTGGATGTATGCCTTTTACATGAGAGGTGTTTCTTTAACTTTGGGAAGGGAGAAAAATCACAAAGGGCTCGGTCAGGTAGGTGTATAAGGTGGATGAGGTGAGACAATACATTGACTTTTTCCACTTTCAAAGAAATCAATCGCAACAGAGGACATGTTCGTAGAAGCGTTATCATACAACAAAGATACCTTAGCCCCGACTTAGACCCTTTTCCGGTTTTGATGGCAACTTTTGTTATAGTACTTGCCTGTGACTCTCTTTCACTTTGGGACAGCGATTAGTATGACTGGCCCACAAGTCTGGAAAAATATGACATGAAGAATCTTCCGAGGTGTCATGCTTCTCTTAGCAATACTTGGCCTTTTGGCATGTTTCGTTGTCCATACTCTACTACCCGCTTTTAGCTTTGGCTCATAAACAGGTCTCTTATCCAGTGACGAGGTTAGCAAACACTTTTACAGTATAACGCGCATGATATCAATGATTGACTTGATTTGATCAATGTTTTCTTTAGTCAATGACGTTGACGTAACATTTTGGGTTAACTATCAGCTTTAAATAGTTAAATTCCCTCCACAGAACATTAAAGGTTTGAGATATAGATCAGGTTTCCGAACGATTATTGTTTTTCTTTTTGTTTCTTTTGCTGTTGTTGTTGTTTTGTAATCTTATTTTTCTTAAAAAAAAAATAGTAAAAAAGGTGCTCGATGCCGCCTCGCCAATTATAAATCTGACTGACCCCAAATATTTCCGTAGAAGGTCAGTAACAAACCCAAAAAATAATAATATACGACAGATACATAAATCCTATTACTGTGGAAGCTTGTATCAACTCTAGTGGATGTGCCATATATGCAGGATAAAACGAGAGGCTTTAGTCTCGAGTTTCAGAACACATACTCTAGAAGTGATCCTTTATTATATACCTTCAAAAGATTTATGTTAATATAATATAATACGCAATATTATAGCTCAATAGACTTGTTTGTATGCATAGGTACATTCGTCGCATGGTACATACATCGCATGCGACGTATCGAACACTTAATTTTAGTAGTATATTCACTCAGAAATCGCTAGTTCATACAGCTTTTTGTATTCCAGTGTCAGAAGATGAGGGTATTAGGTACTATTTGTATGTCTAATAATATATTATTAGTGTTTTGCACATAGTCAAACGAGGGGAACCAAAGTATCAGCTTACAAAAGTCTGCACGATAGTCGCCATATCTAGTTTAATATAATCAAATTACTGAAGCACTGAGAATGCAAGGTTTGATAGGAAACTTAAAGACTGTATGAATATTTGCACGATTGCTGGACATTTAACATTTCTATAAATTTGACATAGTTTTAGTCAAATTGGCGATATTGGGCGACCTTTAAAAATCTTAGAGGTCGATCTATTCCAAATATATAATATTGTGATCGATTGTCATTAAACTGTTTCAAATCTAGACTAGAAAATTATTTTATGAAATTGCTGATGGATAGACAGATTTGTGTTGTATGGCGAAGCTATCATTCAAGATGACCTCCATGATGTCTAAAATTATGTCATTTACAGAGTGTTGTGTATTAAGTAGTCTTCCGGGAACAAGATGCACAAGAGGGCCTATCACTCTACTGGCTTGAATAGTCTTAAGCTTACCGGAAAACAATGTTTTAAAAAATCAAAGGTTAGATAAACCCGATGTGTGTAGTCGGATGCAACTGGTTTTGAACTTGTC
Source organism: Cyrtodaria siliqua (assembly GCA_037043455.1). Lineage (NCBI taxonomy): Eukaryota > Metazoa > Mollusca > Bivalvia > Adapedonta > Hiatellidae > Cyrtodaria > Cyrtodaria siliqua. The sequence continues at coordinate 44,617 of JAWPHD010006822.1, forward strand.
CAAGTTCAGTGGCATAACCTAGAATACGCCTTCCGCTGCAGGGACAAATAACTTAAAAAGAGGCACTACCCGTTGATTCAACTTCCCTATGTCTGTCCCACACATTGAAAATAAACTTTACAGTAGTATTTACTAAAAAAAAAATACAAATTTATAAGTGGAAATAATTGAAATTAACTATAAGTAAATACATGGGTAAAAGTGGCCATATTTTGATAAAAAACCAACAACAACAACAAACAGAACAGAACCTAGCTGGAAGAAGTAGGTTACAATGCCACAGCCATGTGCAGTATCATGATTTAGTCGATTTCGAAATACATGTTTACAAACAAAACATTAAATCTTTTTGTAAGTACAGTGCCCGAATTCACCAAACTTTACTGAGAAAATGAATAGACTCCATAACATATTTTTGAAATGGACATAAAACAATTTTTTAAAATATGCATGCAAATAAAGAAAAACATCAAACAAAATGCAACTCGGTTTAAACATTTGTCATTATGAATAAAAACTCAGATAATGTGGAGCTTGACTCATGTTATGAATAAAAACTCAGATAATGTGGAGCTTGACACTTGTTATGAATGAATAGATTTTGATCAGAACCTGGGTAAACACTGGCTTTCCAAATTATATGACGTCATGACGTCACAACGGTCAGTGATGTGACCATTTTGGATGACGTTATGTTGTTAAAACGAGACAGACACTGATTGATTTTATATTCTTACACGACTTCCGCAGTGTTTAATATACACAAAGAAGAGAGACAGCTGTATGTTATTCTACGATAAAATACAGCTGTTCCATTAATTCCCCGCGTATGTTTCATCCGTTGGAAGCGTCGCGTTACATGACGTCACTTGGTAAATATACATCACGAAGACAAACCCAACAGTAATTTTAATGAAATGTTAATTACGACAAACTTGTTATGCTCCCAAACCGTGCACCCCCGATATAAACCTATCATATGCATCAGTACATATAAAATTAATAAGCATCTTGAACAAGCTGAGAACGTTTGACGTCATACAGCGCAAGCTATATGACGTAAGAAATGACTTAATTGTTTGTCACGTGACTACTAGTGTATTGAAACGCTGTATTTTATCGGTGAATAAAATACAGTTAGTAACTCCTAACTGTATTTTATTCACCTATAAAACACAGGTCCATATTTCTTACTTCTTAAGTAAAATAACTTAACAAATACGATCAGTGAAAAAAAACGCTTTTTAATAACATTGTATCGTCATTGACGTCAAGATGTCATGACGTAGTGACACGTGTTAACGTTCTTGCACAACTAGATCATGAACTCTACAATCTATGAAAGTTTTGATCAAACCCAATCTTAAATACAGAATATATAACGATTACAAGATTTCTATATATACTATATTTCAACAGAATAACAATTCAGTGGTGTCTATTAATGTCTAAACATGTTTCTTTATTTCATCCTATCATTAATAATAATTCACTGACATCGTCAATCACTAAAACCCTTTTGAAATAGTTGTTGCTATATACAATTATATATTATAACCTGGCCAATAGGCTCCGACAAGTTTACTACTATTCCACTGTCTGTTCAGAAATCCTCTAAAACATCTTCAGCCTCTCAAACTGTAGTGCTGTTAAATAAGACCCCTGTAGCTCCCAAACCTATTATGGCTTCCAAGCCTAAAACTCCTTCAACTAGAGTCTCAACAACTCCTACACCTAATGCATCTACTTCATCTATTTCGAAATCGACGGACTCTGGTGCAAGCAAGAGTTCATCAAATCCGACGAACTCTTCCAAAGATTCGTCAAATCCGACGAACTCTCCCAGCAGAACTGCTGCCACGGACGTGACAGCAAGAAAAAAGAAAACTCCCGGGTCAGGGAAGCAGTCAAAAGGATCTGATGATCCGATTGTACTGCACAACTTGGAGATGGAGGTTGATGATCCAGCACGTCTGGAACTCCCAAAGTCTCCAAAGTTTCCAAGGTCTGCCAAACCCAAAGGCCGTAAACCCGTACTTCCGCCTTAGTGACATCAAAATCAAATACGGTCATTCAATGGAACTGCCGATGTTTAAAACCCAATTTTGACGAAATCAGCTTACTTTTAAATAAACAGAACCCTGTTGCATTTTGTCTAAAAGAAACTTTCTTGAAAACTAGTGATAATATATCTTTTAAAAACTATTTATTGTATAACTATATTTGTGATACAGGTGATAAAGCTTCTGGAGGAGTTTCGATTCTCGAAACTTTCCTCACATAACTGTTGCGTTGAAAACTGGTTTGCAAGCTGTTGCGGTCAGTGTTACGATGCACAGAGTTATAACAATATGCTCTTTATATTTACCGCCCAGTTCTTCACTAGACCTTAAATATCTAAATCACCTAGCTGCACAATTACCATCACCTTTTATACTCTTGGGTGATTTTAATGCACACAACTACATTTGGGGCTGTAAGGATATGAACGATAAAGGCAAGAAAGCTGAGGATTTCTGAGCCAAAAATAATTTGTGTCTTTTTAATGATAACAAATCACATTCTTATTTACATCCAGCTACAGGCTCTCATTCTTTCATTGATTCAACAATATGCGATCCAACGCTCTTGATGGATTTTTCGTGGAGTGTTGGTGACGACCTATGTGGAAGTGACCACTTCCCCTTATTTCTTGAAAATATCGGCCCTCCACTTCTCGAAAAAACGCAACGAAGAAAACTTCGCAAAGCTGATTGGGAGGAATCTCTTTGTGAGGTACAATCAAAGCCTTCCGTTTTCGAGGATGTCGAAGACGCAACTGCTCTTTTTATCAAAACCCTTTATGATATAGCTGATCAAACTATTCCAAAAACCTCGGCAATCCAAAACGCCCACACAAACCATGGTACGATGATGACTGCAAAAAGGCAGTCAGCGATCGTAAAGCTGCTTTAAATGCTTTTAACTTGCGGCCAACTCAAAATAATTTAGATACTTTTAGAGTTTTTCGTGCGAAAGCCCCGTCGTACTATTAAGGAAAGCAAGAGGAAATCCTGGAGATCTTATGTCTTTAGGCTGAACTCTCGCTCATCTCTTAAGAAGACATGGGACATGGTCCGGAGAATAAACGGTAAAGGTAATCCTAGTTATGTAAATCATCTTAAAACTGATAATGAGGAATTACATCTGTCAAAGATATTATGAACACTTTGGCAGAAACTTTTTCTAAAAACTCTTCTTCTAAAATTGTAAACCAAATTTTTTAAAAAATAAGAAACTAAAAGAACAGAAAATGCTGAATTTCAAGTTGAAAAAATTGGATAAATGCAATAAACCGTTCACCCTCAAAGAATTTCGAGAATCCCTTAAAAAGGCTCATGATACATCAGCTGGTCCTAATGATATCCATTATCAATTATTAAAACATTTACCTGAAACCTGTCTCTCTACACTTCTTGATGTATTTAATAAGGTTTGGGTGACCGGTAACTTCCCCGATTCTTGGCGGGAAGCAATCGTTATTCCAGTCCCTAAACCTGGAAAGGATCATACGGACCCAGTAAATTATCGCCCTATTGCTTTAACGAGTTGCATATGTAAAACCATGGAACGAATGATTAACGAGAGACTAGTTTGGTACCTGGAATCCAACAATCTGATAACAAAGTATCAAATTTATAGATCTCTTATCAGATCCAAGCTGGACTACGGCTCAATAGTATATGGATTTTAAAGGTTCTAAAGATGGAGATAACGTAGCTGCAGCAGCTGTTGTTCACAAACACAGCATAAAGAGCCGCCTGCCTGACAAGGCCTCAATCTTTTCAGCTGAACTTACGGCAATTGAACTTGCCTTAAATTATATTCAGGAATCTGATGATGACCATTTTGCAATCTTTTCTATTTTCCTTTCATCTCTTCAATCACTGGGTAATATGAAACATTATAACCCAGTTGTGCTTCAGCTTTTAGAAAAGTACAATTCTCTTATAATTGATAATGTTATTTTATTCTGCTGGCTTCCAAGCCAATAAGGAATATGTGGTAATGATAGAGCTGATAGTGCTGCTAAAGCAGCATTAGGTTTACATATATCTAATGCTAAATTACCTTATACTGATTTTAAAAGTTGTATTAACACACTTATTCGTAACTCTTGGCAAGCCGCTTGGGATTTGTCAGTTAACAATAAACTCCATTCAATTAAACCCGTTACTGGGAGAATGGCGTTCTTCTAGTACACCCATTCGTTGAGAATAAGTTGTACTAACCCGGTGCAGGATAGGGCATACACCTTATACTCATTCATATGTATCACAAGCTGAGCAATTGCCAGCATGTATACCCTGTTTTGCACCGTTGACGGTCAAATATATCTTGTTGGAATGTGTAGACTTTGATCCTATGCTGTGTAGACTTTGATCCTATGCGACAAAGGTACTACGCAGTCAATACTATGAAAGAGTTATTTGATACTATAGACTTTAGTCTTGTTGTGGATTTTTTAATGGAAATCAGACTTTATAAATGATTGTAATACGTTCTTAGATATATTTACTTGTTTATATACCCGTTGACGGGCATTTGTTGATTTATATATATAGTTTATATTACTACCATATCATCCCTTATGTTTTAATAATTTTATCTTTATATATTTACATTAATTTTTAATTAATACTTCATTTCTTCATCTTTCATCAGTTTTTGCGCACAATATGACCTGTTTATGTGTCGACGTTCATTCATAATAAATATATTGAAACTACTCTAAATGTATTGAAACAAGTCTTCCCCCGGAAATCTTGTTTAACTTGGGCTCTTTGTGCGAATATACCGGTGCGTGTGACGTCACATCGTGTTTCCCCTTGATGAGAAAACACCTTGCAAAAACCCGCTTGAAATATCGCCCACAACTCATACATAATGAGATTTTCGTAGAGTTTATTGACATCTATTTCAGACGGTGTATTGGAAATGGTATGGGGTTTGTAAATTGGTATGGGTTTTGACTATGTTTCACGTAGACTGTGTAAAATTATATTGTTAATGCAAAGCGACCATTTCACCCGCGATCGAGCTGGTGAATTTTGGTAGAGCAGTCCACTTTAATCTACACTCGCCAATACACTCTGACCTATACATGGCCGACTCTACTGCATCAGAAAAATACAGGTATTTATGGATTAGAACGATAATATAGTACGGAACTACAGTGTGTGCATTAAACAGCAGACATGAAGATATGTCCGAACTGGAATGAAAATTGAAATACAGGGCCCTGCAAGAAATCTTGCAGCAATTTACGTAAGAATAATGTTTTTAAGAATAGTGTCTTATTTAAAGTTATTTTTATTATGTTTTTTCTTCGTGATACTTATTATTATTATTTATGATCAATTTAATCGAATAAAACTGATTGAATTTATTTTATAATTTAATTTTTCTCATAATTTTTTACACGATGACACATTTTAATTGAAAATGGAGTTTAGGCCAAAATAAAATAAACGTGTGGTTCAGGTAAAAGGTAGTGAAATCTTTTCTCTTTTTTACAGTTCTTAAATTTTATTTAAATTTTCAAATCAAAAACATGTTTTATGACATTGAATGGTTATTCCACTATTTACAAAACACTAACACACACTTCATAAAGTGAAAGACTGTAACAGAGACTGGCTGTTCCCTAGACAGTGCTAAGTAACAGCTGACATTTCACTCGATTGTTTGAATTTGAACTGAACAATATGACGTGTTACCTTCAGTTTTAAAAAAATATTTGCCCATATGTCATTTGAAAAAAGAATCTATATTGAAAAAAATACGTCTTAAAAATAAAAATATGGTGAAAATTAAAAACAAATCATATGGCATATTGAAAATAATAGTTTGGCTATATGGTATATGGAAAAAAATTAGGCTCATATGGCATGTGGAAAAAAAAGCTAACGGAGGCTCAATTGTTGTTTAATGGTTTTTTTTACTTCTGGAATATCACAAAAAGTGTCTGGTTGATGAATTTCTGCAGAGGTTTGTCCCTTTTTGTACTTTTGACAAATTATGTTATATTTGGTTTTGTGCTTGTCCACAAAGCTATGTTTTTGCCTTCTAATTACCAGAATTAATCTCCATAAATATGAAATGACGTGCAGAGCGCAATTATGTCTAAACAATAAGTGTAATTGTATTTTATTGTTTTTGTAAATTAGCCAAACTGCAAAATTTCGAAATACTGTTTTTAAACAAATGCATCATTTGGCACTATAAGGCCTTCATAGGAGTGAGGCTATTAATATTCAATTCTGCACTTGCAGGTGTTTTTTGATTTGGAGACACTGTCAAAATTTCTAATTGCATTAATGTCGTTAAACACAAATATATTGCATTTTGTGTTGCGTGGTAGCATGGCAGGCATATAGGATCACGTTGTTCATCAACTGGTGTTTACATTTTCTGTATATTGACTAAAGGACCATAATTTTTTCCGGAAGTGTACATAACATTTCCATTTTTCTTAATACCATGCTTCATACATACACATTTGTTCCATTAAAATTGTTGTTCTAAACATTAAAATTCCTTCATTATTCCCAATCCCATTACATAGTCTTATGTGAAACATTTCTGAACAATACGTTTTCGGACAATGAACTTCGATTAAAAAATTTCAAGCCATTTAGAAAAGATAGGATTACAAATGGCGTTGGATTAATTATTTGTGTCATAGAAGATATACCATGTGTTCAAAGATTGGACCTTGAAAATAGTTCAGTTGAATCGACATGGCTTGAGATCCAACAACCTAATACTTAACATTTTCTACTATGCTATACACACAGACCACCATCTTCAAACTGGCTAAATAATTATACAGCTGCATTAGAGAAATAATTTTCAGAAGAAAAAGAATGTCTTGTCCTTGGTGACTTTAATTTCGATTTGCTTAAATCAGATAGGAATGCCAAAACATGGCTTGATCTCATGGAGTCTGTCAATCTAACTCAAATGGTTACCAAACCCACTAGGGTAACAACTTATTCATCTACATTGATAGACCATGCGTTTTTGAATATGCCGCGGAAAATATCTGAAGTATCTATTCCGCTATACTCAATAAGTGATCATTATCCTATTTGTTCAACTCGAAAAGTTTCAGCTAAGTACATTAAAAGTCCTGTGCATAAAACAACCAGTTTTAGATCTATGAAACATTTTGACGAAACTAGATTCATAGATCTGTCCGAACAACCCTTGTCAATAATTGACGTGTATGATAATCCAGACGATTCCCTAGATTTATTTATTGAAATGTTTAATGCAGTCCTAAAAAAGCATGCCCCAAAAAAAAAGAAACGCGTTAAAAAACTAAATCAACCAAATTGGATGAAAACTAATATTATTGATGCAATTAAAAGAAGTGATTATTTCCACAAGAAAAAAGTCTCGGTAAATTACAAGATATGGAGGCAGAAAGTTAAAAATCTCATTGTTCAAGGTAAACAACAATATTACAGTGAAACAATAAATTCAAATAAGCGAAATCCTAAACAACTATGGAATAGTTTACATGAGTTATCTGGATTTAAAAATCAAGTTCAGTCCAATTATATAAGTGAAGACGACGGAAATCCTATAATTGATCCGTATTTGGCATCAAATACATTTAATACACACTTTTCTAAAGTTTTTGAAAAGTATCAAGCAAATAACGCGCCCGTCACAAATTACACTAATGCCCACTAGAAAATCTCATCGACGACAAAATGCGAAAGTCTCCGAAATTTAATATCCCACTGGTACCTCTGTCCTTTGTTGAAAGTCAACTTAAATCTCTTGATACTACCAAGTTTACCGGTTCCGACGAACTGAGTGCCAGATTTTTGAAAAATTCTGCTAATGTAATCGCCCCCATGCTTACGAATTTTTTTAACACCAGTATACTCACTACTATCTACCCACAATTATTCAAAAGAGCAAAAGTAATCCCAGTGCATTAAACGGGTCCTAAAAACGACAAGGCCAATTATAGGCCAATATCAATACTTCCTGTTATTTCTTTAATATTTGAACGTCATGTTAGTATACATTTGAGACGGCATCTTGATGAAAATAGGTTGTTTTATTCACGACAATTAGGCATCACTCGTGTCAAACTGCCCTTATAAGAATATTAGATGACTGAGATGACTGGATTGCAGCCATTGACAACAATGACATTGTTGGTACTGTATTTCTTGATCTATCAAAGGCGTTTGATTTAGTTGATCATACTATATTGCTGCAAAAGCTAAACATTTACAAAATAGATAGTTCTGCACTTTCCTGGTTTTCATCATATCTGATTAACAGACACCAGCAAGTTCAGGATTCTGGTATAACTTCAGAATCTTCACCCATTGTATCGGGTGTACCACAAGGATCTGTATTAGGTCCCTTATTATTTTGAATCCACATCAATGACCTGCCATTATCTATGGAAAACACTGTCACGGATATTTTAGCAGACGATACAACGCTTTCAACTTCAAATTCATCTCTTGTTGACGCTGCAAATTCACTCAATAATGACCTTATCAACGTAAACGCCTGGTGCGATATTAATCGCATGTCTATCAATGCATCAAAAACAAAAATGATGTATCTCTCATCTTAGAACAAAATACATCATATTTATGATAATGCCCCTTCTATTCAGTTCAATGATGAAACTATTAATTGTAGTTACGAAGAAAAAATACTCGGTTTACAACTAACAATACCCTCTCTTGGAATACCCAAATTGATAAAGTTCTCAAAAAAATGTAATTCATTGTTATACCTGTTATCTCGCATAAAGATTTACCTTTCTGTACCTATGCGCAAATTATTTTTCAATTCTTATATCTTACCCCATCTTGATTACTGTTGTGTGATATGGGGAAATTGTAATACTTCTCTCGAAGATAAACTTGTAAGGTTCCAAAAAAGAGCTGCAAGACTTATCCTAGATAACGATTTCGAAACTCCTTGCGTTTTTACCGAACTCAGTTGGATGACATTTCCCGAAAGAGTTATATTTCAAAAAGCAATCATTATGTTTAAAACAGTTAATGATCAGACCCCTGCTTATCTTAAAGACGCATTTACTCTAACTTCAAATGTCCATATGCGGAATGTAAGATCATCATCAAATCTACAACTATATTCCCCCAGACCCAATAGTGAGTTATTCAGAAAGTCATTTGCTTATTCAGGCTCTAAAGTGTGAAACTCTTTTCCCCACCATATACAAAATGCCCAATCTGTAAATCAATTCAAAACATTCACCGATATATTAGTCAATGACTAAGTTTTGCAGTTCTATTTAAACATATTTCCATTTACTGAATATGCATTAAATGCATTTTTACTTGTAAATATTGTATATATTGTATTGTTGAGGGCCTCATGGCAGATTGACTAGTTTCAAATGAGTTCTTACGTTAAATAAAGCTTTTATTATTATTATTAATATCATATTCTATCATAGAAATTATTTTATCGACGCTATGTGATACTTTGAATCATAGTTTTTCTTGTTTGCATTATAGTTGTTTTCAGCATCCAATACGTTCGCCTAGCATAGAACAGCATGCATATACGACTTGTAGCCTCGAATTATGAGAAAAAAATGTAGGTTATCCGCCAGATGGCGAAGAGGAGGCGCCAAAAGCAATGCATATGAATTCAAAAATGTCTGGATAAAGTTATCATAGTTTTTTGTCGATATCATTAAACTCCTTTAATAATAAACTATCAGCTAGTATTAATTTGGCATAGGTACTAACAATTTCGTGTTTGAGAAGCCACTACTGATAGCATGCAAAACTTTCCAGACTGGATTTAAATGGGCTCGTGGTCACAAACTCGTTTGTCTTTAAGATACATAAGATAAGACTGTGCTTGTGATTAATATCTCATTCTGTAACGAGTTTGCCTTTAAACCCCCAAATACAAGTGACAGGGAACGCCAGACTAATGGGCCATTATCACAGTTTGTGTCATTACTGACCACGCACTTGTCGGCAAAGCTGATACACCCAACAAGTACTGTATTTATCTGCATAAAAACTGTACAAGACATAATAAATTAACTAATAGTTATATATTTAAAATCAACATAAAACTATATATTAGCATATACCTACAAAGTCTATGATGCTAGTTAATGCAGCAAATACATGTAAAATTAAGTCTAGATTTTTCCTCGATAAAAGATAGACTGTTAGTATTTAATCAATATGTTTACATTCAAACAAAATGAGTTTTGAGAGACATAGTACTTAATATATAGTATCATCTTGCAATGAATATCTCCAAACTAAGTATCTTTTTATGGGTTGTGCTGAAGTCATTATAGAGAATGAAGTTTCAGTCTTGTTATTTTTTTGTGTTTTTTTTTTATATTAAAAACCATAGTTGACTATACATAGTTTAAATATTTTGATTACGTTTTCTTTCAATTCCGTCATTAGGTTTTGTTCAATTCAATACCATTTAATATCTATACTAAGCTGGTATAAATTATCCATCTGTCTTATACAGTGATGCAATGCAGTTGCATATTTTAGGAGGTTTTGACCTGTAAATTCAGGTCAGCATACTGCTACGACCGTCTAGAAACACATAACTCAAATTTTCTCCCTGGTAGAAGTATTTGAGGCTGACTGTGATTGTGATTAACATCGTCAGCACTTGCACTGTTCAGGCAATTGCAGATTTCCTACACAAGTAGGATCCTTGTGTAAGTAAAGGGCAGATCAATATGCAACATAATCTGCAGCAGTATGGGTAGTGTCTTGTAGGTCTTGTAGACTGGCTATTCCGGGCTGTCAATTAATAATGGAAACATATCCTTACTAGTTAGCGTATTTTATCGCATGGCTGTAACATACGCAAACTATACGTGTCCGTCAAGCCGTTCTGTATACTAAGTATGTCTTGATGCATACTGCGTTCCAAAATTCCAGCCTTTTAATATCCCCTCGCTTTTCAAAGAGAAATCGGGGATCATTTATCGTCTCCGTCCGTGCGTGATGGAATGCATCTCCTCCTGATTCGGAAGTGCGTGTGTGTGCGGGTGTGTGGGGGAGGAGGTGGAGCTAGTGGGTGGGGTTGTTTTACATAAAAGTAATGTAAAAACCTGATACAACCATCCAATCAACTTCGGCCGTGGGTGTATTGTCCCCCCTGGGAACATAACTCCTTGGTCATGAATAGAAATCTGTTTGGATTTCCACCATGTAACCATATTTATGCTCACCGGGCATAAGAAGACGGATATAGCCATCCAACCTTTTGCCCCGAGGTCCATCACCACCCTTGGGACAAAGCCTCCGGGTCATATTTTGGAAACTGTTGAGATCCCTCAGACGGGATTCAGCGGGGCGGAGAAAAAGGGAGTCATATGAGTTGCCTCACGCTCAGTTGTCGCCAGTTTTTCCCATTGATATTCTGGAAAGTATGAACACATTTGCTTATTAGCCACTGTGCTATACTGTGCTCGTCGATTTCAACCTGCTTCAACATAGACAGTCGATAAAAAGGATTGTAGGCATGTCTCATTACAGCCAGTTTCAGAGTATTTTCTTTATCATTTTTACAGTGCGCATATATTATGTCATCTCTTAAGTTCACATCATTTAATGCAGAAATCATTCGAAAGTCCATTTTTTCAAGCTGGAGAAATAAAACAAAACCCCCACCGTCCAATCATCAAAGGATAATATTTCCTAAACAGTACAGGCATTGATCTGATATTGAACCAATGACCAACCCTACAATAGCAGATGCCTCCTGGTTGTGCAGCAAACTTCATAGGAAGGCACCGCTGCCAAACTTGGCCTGTCTTTTATGTTCTTCGTAGTGCGCAAATACTTTTCGCTAACGTGTTTCTCATAATGCCATTGTTAATTTAATTATCTCCCTTTAATAAAATATACTCATTGAAACATTGCAATTGTTGTTCGTTTAAAATGCGTGTATTTGGTTGAATGTGTTCTGTAAAAGCTACATTTCCTGTTTTACCTTTATACCTACTTCCATCGTCCACGAAGGTGCGACACATTTGATTATCTCTATATGTATAAAGCTTTCCCGTTTTACCTTTATACCTACTTCCATCGTACACGAAGATGCGGCACCTTTGATTATCTCTATCTGTATGAAGCTTTCCCGTTTTACCTTTATACCTACTTCCATCGTACACGAAGATGCGGCACCTTTGATTATCTCTATCTGCCTGAAGCTTTCCTGTTTGACCTTTATACCTACTTCCATCGTACACGAAGTTGCGGCACCTTTGATTATCTCTATCTGTCTGAAGCTTTCTTGTTTGACCTTTATACCTACTTCCATCGTACATGAAGGTGCGGCACCTTTGTTTATCTCTATCTGCCTGAAGCTTTCCTGTTTTACCTTTATACCTACTTCCATCGTACACGAAGGTGCGACACCTTTGATTATCTCTATCTGTATGAAGCTTTCCCGTTTTACCTTTATACCTACTTCCATCGTACACGAAGATGCGGCACCTTTGATTATCTCTATCTGTATGAAGCTTTCCCGTTTTACCTTTATACCTACTTCCATCGTACACGAAGATGCGGCACCTTTGATTATCTCTGTCTGCCTGAAGCTTTCCTGTTTGACCTTTATACCTACTTCCATCGTACACGAAGGTGCGGCACATTTGATTATCTCTATCTGCCTGAAGCTTTCCTGTTTGACCTGTATACCTACCTCCATCGTACACGAAGGTGCGGCACCTTTGATTATCTCTATCTGCATGAAGCTTTCCCGTTTTACCTTTATACCTACTTCCATCATACACGAAGGTGCGGCACCTTTGATTATCTCTATCTGTATGGAGCGTTCCTGTTTGACTTTTATACCTACTTCCATCGTACACGTAGGTGCGGCACCTTTGATTATCTCTATCTGCCTGAAGCTTTCTTGTTTGACTTTTATACCTACTCCCATCGTACACGAAGGTGCGGTACCTTTGATTATCTCTATCTGTATGAAGCTTTCCTGTTTGACCTTTATACCTACTTCCATCGTACACGAAGGTGCGGCACCTTTGATTATCTCTATCTGCCTGAAGCGTTCCTGTTTGACTTTTATACCTACTTCCATCGTACACGAAGGTGCGGCACCTTTGATTATCTCTATCTGCCTGAAACTTTCCTGTTTGACCTTTATACCTACTTCCATCGTACACGAAGGTGCGGCACCTTTGATTATCTCTATATGTATGAAGCGTTCCTGTTTGACCTTTAAACCTACTTCTATCATACCCGAAGATGCGGCACCATTGATTATCTCTATCTGTATAAAGCCCAAGGGTAATATATCCGAATTATGACAATGTCTGCTTCATTTTGTCGTACCTGATTAAATCTGGATCAGCCATCGTCATAATATATAGTATTGGTTTGTACTTACGAGTATAGACTTTAGCTTTTATTTCCAGTTGGATACTCTATTCGACAATGGAAAGCTCATCGCCATTTGGAACTAATACCACGTTTTCTGCGTTTTGCATGTAGGAAACTCTGATCTTACTCTAGAATTTGATAACAGTCACGTGTATCAAAAATGAGGGTAGCATCAACAGTTGCATGGCATGACATCATTCTGTAATCATCAACAGGTGCATGGCATGACATCATTCTGTAATCATCAACAGTTGCATGGCATGACATCATTCTGTAATCAGCAGTTGCATGGCATGACATCATTCTGTAATCAACCGTTGCATGGCATGACATCATTCTGTAATATACAGTTGCATGGCATGACATCATTCATCATTCTGTAATAATCAACAATTGCATGGCATGACATCATTCTGTAACCTAAACGTCAACAGGTGCATGACATGACATCATTCTGTAATCTAAACGTCAACAGGTGCATGGCATGACATCATTCTGTAATCATCAACAGTTGCATGGCATGACATCATTCTGTAATCTAAACGTAGAAATAAGTATAAAATCGAACAGGAAATGCAGCTTTCACAGAACACAGTAAACGCAAAAAGACAAACATGAATGCCAGTGATAAATAAGAAATAAAGGCATATGACGTCACAAACACAAAAAGGGTTGACAATAGGACTACTGCCTTGGAACGGTCAGTGGCAAGAAAGGCTGCTGGGGGGTTAAACCAATTTCTAGGGTGTACCAAACCTCACACTTACCATCCCAATAAAACAGGACAGTGTAAATGAAAAAATCCCGCCATGAACTATTCTCTAACCAACAAAGCGGCATTAATAGGCAATATAAGTAAAACACAAAGATGCTCGTGTATATATATATAAATACAAAAAACAATAGCCTAGAAAGGCACACAGTAGGTACTCAATGACTTGGCAGAAGCCAGAGCAACAATAGAATAAACCATTGAGGGCACGACAAGACACGATTGCAAACAAACATCAAACGTCACCGTCCTTTTGGGCCTTAGGTAGACGTCATCATAGGGTTCACATCCTGTCCGGTCTTCCCGCAATTAAAGAGGAAGCGTAGTGGCGGACTGTAAATCGGCCACCACCAAGCATGCATATCCAAGTATGATAGGGTCATAACCTCTTTTGATAAACATTTTATACGAAGTTGCTCGGGGAACATCCCCTTCTAAATGGGGATAATTAACAATATCAAACAAATTAAAATCATCTCACTTGTCATAGATTTTTACTAATTATTTCACCATTTTCAATAGAGAGATGTAAATCGAGAAAAGAAAAGTTAGTATCTGCAATTTTAGCTTTGTAGTTCTTTAGGATATATAGTATTAACCATAGTAGAAAAGAAAGGGTTGTCAATGTTCAATATGTCATCCAGATACCGAGAGGTGTCATCCTTTGGGATCATCAAGCGCATTCTGTATTCCTTTAAATTATAATATCGCTTAAGCCGGTACTAGGAGGCGTGGAAGGTGTTCCATCTTATAATTACCTCTCATGAACAGACTCAATAAGACCGAGTCTGCTATTTTTCTCTCTTTTTTGTGTTTGTTGTTTCCAAGGAATCACCTTTTCAGTATGTATTGACATTTACACTAGCGTTTGTTTAGTGCTGTGTGGCGGCCGTAAAAAGTCGTCCCGACTACAAATCAGTAGTGTTATTATTTACTGGTCCTTTGGAATCATCAAGCCCTTTCTGCGTTGCTTTAAAGTAAAATATCGCTTAAGCCGGTGATAGGAGATGTGGGAACTGTTGCATCTTATAATTACCTCTCATGAACAGACTCAATAAAACCGAGTCTGCCTCTTTTCTCTGTAGTTTGTGTTTGTTACTTCCAAGGGATCACCTTTTCAGGATTTATTGACATTCACACTAGCGTTTGTTTAGTGCTGTGTGGCCGCCGTAAAAAGTCGTCCCGACTACAAATCAGTAGTGTTATTATTTACTGGTCCTTTGGAATCATCAAGCGCATTCTGTGTTGCTTTAAAGTAGAATATCGCTTAAGCCGGTACTAGAAGTCGTGAGAAGTGTTTCCATCTTATAATTACCTCTCATGAACAGACTCAATAATACCGAGTCTGCCACTTTTCTCTCGTGTTTGTGTTTGATACTTCCAAGGGTCACCTTTTCAGTATTTATTGACATTCACACTAGCGTTTGACTAGTGCTGTGTGGCCGCCGTAAAAGTCGCCCCGACTACAAATCAGTAGTGTTATTATTTACTGGTCCTTTGGAATCATCAAGCCCATTCTGTGTTGCTTTAAAGTAGAATATCGCTTAAGCCGGTGCTAGGAGTCGTGAGAAGTGTTTCCATCTTATAATTACCTCTCATGAACAGACTCAATACTACCTAGTATGCTACTTTTCTCTATTGTTTGTGTTTGTTGCTTTCAAGGTTTCTCCTTTTCAGTATTTATTGACAACAAGGCAGCATTAATTGCTTGATACGTTACATTTGATTTCCATTTGAATACATATAGCAGTTAAGATATTTCAAATAATTTGGCATTTTCTTTGAATTTGGAAACATAAATAAATACGGAAGAGTCGTAAAACACAGAAAACACCAGTTTGGCTTGGACCTCGTTTTTAAACGGATTTTGCCGAATTATTTATTTTGTATAGAGCAACCAATCGGAACTGCCTCGTCGGATATCGTCACTCGGGAATCCGCATTTACCGAGTACGGAAATTGGCGAAGAGTTCCGATCGATAGAGCAGCGGAAAATTACAATTGGGGGCACTCCTCAGTTTCGCACGAATGTCCATGTGTAAATCAGAATGAATTCAACTAAGCATCTTTTAGATCCATGGATGGCATTTATAATAATTATGAAGCACATGTTTGATGTTGTTTTCAGTTTTGAGTACTTCTAAGTTTATTTTGGTGTACTGGAATATGCATTCTTTGGGTTTTTTGGAGGCTATAAATAGAAAAATGCTCAACTAGCAAAAACTTCCAAAAAGTAGGTAAAATGGCTGATTTTGACTCGCGGGGAGACCAGCATGGAATAACTTTTTAAAATGCCGGAGAAGGTATGTAAAACTTAGCATTTCCTGATATGCAAGAGCATTATGAGTGCAGACATGACCTTGATATGCTTAGGAAAATTCATTTTTTTTATTTATTGACAATTGAAATATTGCTAAAATTGCTTTTTTAGCATGTTTTGAGGGGTGGGATAATCTTAAAGAAATGAGACTAAAGTTGTACAGAACATGCTTTTTGATGCTTTTATTTGGTATGGAAAAATGTGTAATTTTATTGTTTTCTAAGAAATGTATGACACAATGATGATGTGATTTATTTTTGCTCAAGGATTCAGGCTAAGGGATTGTCATGGGTTTGATTATTGAGAACTGTACATTAAACTGTGGAGTGCCCCCAATTATTCACGAACGGTTCGTGGAGTATTCCATCCGATGAGAATAAAATAAACATCATCAATATGCTAATTTAGCGCATGCGTCGGTAAAAACGAGTTTCCGGTTGTCACAAAATGTCAATGTTGCGGTACGTGACGGGTGCCATTCCAGTGAATAAGCCAGTGAAATAGTCCAAACAAGAGTCAAGTAAGCGTTATGAAGCCAAAAGGGACAGACATTTTGTTTCTTCTTGGCAAGTTGGTCGAGAGTGGCTTAAATGTACAAAATATGGAAAAATGCAGTGCACTTCGTGCACAGAATCCGGATTAGACACTGATGGTGCCTTTGTAAAGGGGTATTCTAGCATGAGGATTGACACTATAAAAAAACATGAACAATCAAAAATCCATGTAAATTTAGCTTTACAGAAAAATATGCCCAATGTTTCTGAAAGCCCTGCTGCTGCTGCCCTGTATAGGTAGATTATTCCTGACTTGCTATTACATTTAGAACGGCACATGCAAAGGCCAAGTACAACACAAGTTTCAGAGATTACAAATGGATATGCAGACTTGATAAAATGAAAGATGTTGATCTGGGTACCAACTATGTTAACGATAAAGCAGCAGCGACGTTCATAGAAAATATTGCACAGGTTTCTGAAAATAAAGTGATTGAACATTTAAAACCCACTCAGTTTTTCAGCTTCACGTCTGATGGAAGCAGGAATATACCGGTGAGGAACTAGAAACAATTTATTTAGAACATGCAATGGTGGTGAATAAATGACTCTTTTTCTTAACATTTGTAGTCCTGAATCTGGTTGTTCTTCAGACATACATGCTTACATCACAAGCGCGTTTGACGACAATGGTGTCCGTGATGAATTCGAGAGAAAAACTAGTTGGATTATGCTCTGATGGAGCTTCCAATATGCAAGGTACAATAATGAATCTAAATTAAAATATAAAACAAATATTAGAATATTGAAACATATTATTATATTAAAATTAATTTAAAAAAGAGTTAATTATTACATAATTAATAATGATGTATATTTGCTTATTGCACATTGTAAATATTAATTATTGCACGCTGTTATAAATTATTTTTTGGTTATTTATAAAATCATAATAAATAATGAAATGCATTAACAATTAAATACATTAACATATGTATCACAGCTTTTGCTCAGTATGTTTGAAATAACTTTCAGGCAACAAAACCGGTTTAGCAGCACTACTGCGGAGGTCTCAATCCCATATCATCACCATACATTGTTTGGCTCATAGATTTGAACTATCGTTCAAAGACATAGTCAAAAGCAGTTCTCTCTATGACAAACCATGACTCTGCTGTTGGGCCTTTACTACCTATACAGAAAGTCCCCAAAAATGAAGAAAGGTCTTTTGAAGCCAGGAGTCTTAAGCAAGTTCTTCCTACACGTCTTGGTGGGACGAGATGGCTGCCACAACTACTCAAGGCCATCATTGCCTTCTCCAAGGGCTACAGGGCTATCCGGGCACACCTAGAAACAGCATCGCATGGGAATCTTAAAGCTGAAGGTCTCGGAAAACTAGCAGCAGATGGCAACATCATAGTTGTATTATGACGTTAAAGGTAGTTATAAATTCCAGGTTATGTTGTATGCAAGACATTGAAACATAAACGTGTTTAGGTAATTTTTTTATTAAAATTAAAACTGTGATTTAAAATAACTAAGGTAGTCTGTATAAGTTACTTTAAACCATTTATGTTATGTTTCAATTTATATTATGTTTATGTCTAAGGTGCTGACTGCACCACTAGCGAAGTTCTCCTTGAGTCTTCAGAGAGACAAACTGACGTTAGCTGGCGCCTTGTGCGCTTGACCGCCACAAGGGATGTTGTAAGCCAGATACATCAACAGGAACATAAACAGAACTTTAATTTTGTCTTGATTTTATAATTCTAATGTTTATACTTCTTACCATTATTCCTTTTTTTTTTTATCTTATCCGTCTATCCGCCGAGCAGGTTAAAGAACCATAGGAATCTATTCGAAAATAAGAGTAGGGCACAGTTCCCGGATTCCTGTGTATCCTTCCCCTATCTCTGGGGTGGCTCTAAATAACCTATACTGTGTTGATGAGCCGTTAAACAACATTCAATTCCTTTTTTAAAGAAGCACAGAAGGTTTTTATAACTGTTTTGGTCTGCCGTTGCTCATTGTAGGACTAATGAGGACATAGATTCAGTCCACCAGAATGAAGAGTTTAAGGGTGAGAAACTCGTGTTTCGAGGCCGAAAGACTGACTGTATACTGGAAGCATTAGCTAATAACATCCTCCAGTGCATGGAAAACAAAATTCCACTAACACCGATCTAAAATCTTTGCAACTGGCCAGATGCAAACTCTGATAAGATAACAGGTTAAAAAAAGTGAAGAAACGTTATGTGTATTTACAAGTAATTGGAAATGTTCGTATTACTTTGGTATATCTACTACATTTCCATTGTAACTCTTTTTAATCATTGCATACCGAAATTACAGAAACAGTTGTGTAACATGGGGAACAAAGTTTATGATATAATGAATATAAATAACCCATTATTTCAGATTATGGCAATGACCACGTTGCCACAGTCACTTCACATTTCAGCCAAGTCTTGAAAGAAGCAGGTGCCGAGATTGATAATATACCAGAGGACTGGCATATGTTAAAGGCACTGATGTACAAGAAGTAAGAATGTTAAGTTGTATTTTAAAATTCACCATAAAATTTCTAAATTCACTGCTACAGTGTGCTTACAACTGTAAAATTTTAAGATAACCCCATCTGGACGAAAGCGTCGGGTAGGTGGCTACCAGAAGCAGCAGGGTTCTCTGGTGAAAAAGCCCAAGACAGTCAGAGATACTAGCCCAAGACAGTCAGAGATACTACCATTACATTGTCTAGGGATGAGGAGGAGGTAGTAGCACAGGTAGTAGCAGAGCAGTATGATGCTGTTTTGGCTGATTTTACTATAGGGAGAATTGTATCAAAGTTAGAGAATAAATAAGTGTAAAATCTGTTCTATAAATACTTTTATTTCATCACACTGGTGGATTCAAAAGTAGATTTTATTACCACATAATAATACAAAACATATCTTCTTTTTTTTTATAAATAATACATACACAGCTGATCCAGTTAAGATCAACTGAGTTAACATTTTGTTCATGATTTTATTTTTTAGAACTGCAGTCAGGCGGTGTGCAGACTCAGCTGTGTGGACGATGATGATGGCGTTGATGATGACTCAGATGATGACTGTGACTTTTCAGAGTAGGACATAGACAATCTTCTTTCTTTGTATACAAAGAATGAATAATGAATACATATTGTGAAGACTTCATGTTTTGCTTTGCTTACTTATATCATTACAGTAATAAAGCCTTCAGTTTTTAAAAAAACACATTTCGGGCATCCACTTTTCCTTTCGGGCAACCAATTTTGATGAAATGGTTGCCCGAAGGACAACAAAGTCCAAACGTTAATTTCGCAGACTGAATGTATAAGAAAATTTAATTTTGTTCAATGTACGCCAAAGTCTAAACTGTATTACAGGGACATGAGTATAGATAGATACATTACTTTTATTTCCTTCGTATACCATATACAATACAGCTGTGTAAAGTGTAGATACCATATACAATACAGCTGTGTGAAGTGTAGATACCATATACAATACAGCTGTGTGAAGTGTAGATACCATATACAATACAGCTGTGTGAAGTGTAGATACCATATACAATACAGCTGTGTGAAGTGTAGATACCATATACAATACAGCTGTGTGAAGTGTAGATACCATATACAATACAGCTGTGTGAAGTGTAGATACCATATACAATACAGCTGTGTGAAGTGTAGATACCATATACAATACAGCTGTGTGAAGTGTAGATACCATATACAATACAGATGTGTGAAGTGTAGATCGTAGATCGACATTCAATATCTAGCTGGGTGTTCAATGTCGAGCTAGCTCTGAGATCGATATTCGGTTAAACTTATAAGAAGGCATGCTGAATACAGAGCTGGGATTGAATTTCGAGCTGGCTCTGAGATCGATATTCGATTTAAACGAACACCAATGCATTATCAATGCAGAGCTGGGTTTGAATACAGAGATGGCTCTGAGATCGATATTCGATTAAACTTATAAGAAGGCATACTGAATACAGAGCTGGGTTTGAATTTCGAGCTGGCACTGAGATCGATATTCGTTATAAACCTACACCAAGGCATTATGAATACAGAGCTAGGTTTGAATACAGAGATGGCTCTGAGATCGATATTCGTTATAAACATACACAAAGTCATTTTGAATGTAGAGCTGGGTTTGAATTACGAGCTGGCTCTGAGATCGATATTCGTTATAAACGTACACCGAGGCATTATCAATGCAGAGCTGGGTTTGAAAACAGCGATGGCTTTGAGATCGATATTCGGTAAAACTTATAAGAAGGCATACTGAATACAGAGCTAGGTTTGAATTTCGAGCTGGTTCTGAGATCGATATTCGTTGTAAACGTACACCAAGGCATTATGAATGCAGAGCTAGGTTTGAATTTCGAGCTGGCTCTGAGATCGATATTCGATATAAACATACACTAAGGCATTATGAATGCATAGTTGGGTTTGAATACTGAGCTGGCTCTGATATCGATATTCGTTTTAAACCTACACTAACGCATTATGAATGCAGAGCTGGGTTTGAATACAGAGGTGGCTCTGAGATCGATATTCGTTATAAAGATACACAAAGTCATTTTGAATGCAGAGCTGGGTTCGGATTTCGAGCTGGCTCTGAGATCGATATTCGTTTTTAACGTGAACCAAGTCATTTTGAATATAGAGCTGGGTTTGAATTTCGAGCTGGCTCTGAGATCGATATTCGTTTTTAACGTGGACCAAGTCATTTTGAATATCGAGCTGGGTTTGAATTTCGAGCTGGCTCTGAGATCGATATTCGTTTCAAACGTACAACATGCCACTTTGAATATCGAGCTGGGTTTGAATTTCGAGCTGGCTCTGAGATCGATATTCGTTTTAAACGTATAACAAGGCATTTTGAATACAAAGCCGGGTTTGAATTTCGTGCTGGCTCTGAGATCGATATTCGTTTTTAACGTGAACCAAGTCATTTCGAATATCGAGCTGTACTCTTGTACAGAGCCAGCTCGAAATTCAAACTTAGCTCTGTATTCAGTATGCCTTCTTATAAGTTTTACCGAATATCGATCTCAGAGCCATCTCTGTATTCAAACCCAGCTCTGTATTAAAAATGCCTTGTTATACGTTTAAAACGAATATCTATCACAGAGTCAGCTCGAAATTCAAACCCAACTCGATATTCAAAATGACTTGGTTAACGTTTATAACGAATATCGATCTCAGAGCCAGCTCGAAATTCAAACACAGCTCTGCATTCAAAATGACTTTGTGTATGTTTAAAACGAATATCGATCTCAGAGCCAGCTCGAAAATTCAAACCAAGCTCTGTATTCAAAATGCCTTGTTATACGTTTAAAATGAATACCGATCTCAGAGCCAGCTCGAAATTCAAACCCAGCTCGATATTCAAAATGATTTGGTTCATGTTTAAAACAAATATCGATCTCAGAGCCAGCTCGAAATTCAAACCCAGCTCTGTATTCAAAATGACTTTGTGTATGTTTAAAACGAATATTGATCTCAGAGCCAGCTCAATATTCAAACACAGCTCTAAATTCAAAATGACTTTGTGTATGTTTATAACAAATACCGATCTCAGAGCCAGCTCGAAATTCAAACACAGCTCGATATTCAAAATGACTTTGTGTATGTTTAAAACGAATATCAATCTCAGAGCCAGCTCGAAATTCAAACCCAGCTCTGTATTCAAAATGCCTTGTTATACGTTAAAAACGAATATCAATCTCAGAGCCAGCTCGAAATTCAAACCCAGCTCGATATTCAAAATGACTGTGTGTATGTTTAAAACGAATATCGATCTCAGAGCCAGCTCGAAATTCAAACCCAGCTCTGCATTCAAAATGACTTTGTGTATGTTTAAAACGAATATCGATCTCAGAGCCAGCTCGAAATTCAAACCCAGCTCTGCATTCAAAATGACTTTGTGTATGTTTAAAACGAATATCGATCTCAGAGCCAGCTCGAAATTCAAACCCGACTCTGTATTCAAAATGCCTTGTCATATGTTTAAAATGAATATCGATCTCAGAGCCAGCTTGAAATTCAACCCAGCTCGATATTCAAAATATCTTGTTATACGTTAAAAACGAATACTGATCTAAGAGCCGGCTCTAAATTCAAACCCTTTCTCGATATTCAAAATGACTTGGTTCACATTTAAAACGAATATCGATCTCAGAGCCAGCTCGAAATTCAAACCCAGCTCGATATTCAAAATGACTTTGTGTATGTTTAAAACGAATATCAATCTCAGAGCTAGCTCGAAATTCAAACCCAGCTCTGTATTCAAAATGCCTTGTTATACGTTTAAAACGAATATCGATCTCAGAGCCAGCTCGAAATTCAAACCCAGCTCGATATTCAAAATGACTGTGTGTATGTTTAAAACGAATATCGATCTCAGAGCCAGCTCGAAATTCAAACCCAGCTCTACATTCAAAATGACTTTGTGTATGTTTAAAACGAATATCGATCTCAGAGCCAGCTCGAAATTCAAACCCGACTCTGTATTCAAAATGCCTTGTCATATGTTTAAAACGAATATCGATCTCAGAGCCAGCTCGAAATTCAACCCAGCTCGATATTCAAAATATATCTTGTTATACGTTAAAAACGAATACAAATCTACGAGCCGGCTCTAAATTCAAACCCTTTCTCGATATTCAAAATGACTTGGTTCACATTTAAAACGAATATCGATCTCAGAGCCAGCTCGAAATTCAAACCCAGCTCTGCTTTCAAAATGACTTTGTGTATGTTTAAAACGAATATCGATCTCAGAGCCAGCTCACCATTCAAACCCAGCTCTGCTTTCAAAATGACTTTGTGTATGTTTAAAACGAATATCGATCTCAGAGCCAGCTCGAAATTCAAACCCGACTTTGTATTCAAAATGCCTTGTCATATGTTTAAAACGAATATCGATCTCAGAGCCAGCTCGAAATTCAACCCAGCTCGATATTCAAAATATCTTGTTATACGTTAAAAACGAATACAAATCTAAGAGCCGGCTCTAAATTCAAACCCTTTCTCGATATTCAAAATGACTTGGTTCACATTTAAAACGAATATCGATCTCAGAGCCAGCTCGAAATTCAAACCCAGCTCTGCATTCAAAATGACTTTGTGTATGTTTAAAACGAATATCGATCTCAGAGCCAGCTCAGCATTCAAAACCAGCTCTGCATTCAAAATGACTTGTTATACGTTTAAAACGAATATCGATCTCAGAGCCAGCTCGAAATTCAAACCCAGCTCTGCATTCAAAATGACATTATGTATGTTTAAAACGAATATCGATCTCAGAGCCAGCTCGAAATTCAAACCCATCTCGATATTCAAAATGGCTTGCTATACGTTTAAAACGAATACCGATCTCAGAGCCAGCTCGAAATTCAAACCCAGCTCGATATTCAAAATGATTTGGTTCACGTTTAAAACGAATATCAGTCTCAGAGCCAGCTCGAAATTCAAAACCAGCTCTGCATTCAAAATAACTTTGTGTATGTTTAAAACGAATATCGGTCTCAGAGCCAGCTCGAAATTCAAACCCAGCTCTGTATTCAAAATGCCTTGTTATAGGTTTACAACAAATATCGATGTCAGAGCCAGCTCAAAATTCAAACCTAGCTCTGCATTCAAAATGACTTTGTGTATATTTAAAACGAATATCGATCTCAGAGCCAGCTCAGTAGTCAAACACAGCTCTGCATTCGAAATGACTCGGTGTAAGTTTAAAACGAATTTCGATCTCAGAGCCAGCTCTGCATTCAAACACATCTCTGCATTCATAATGCCTTAGTGTATGTTTATAACGAATATCGATCTCAGAGTCAGATCGAAATTCAAAGCCAGCTCTGTATTCAGTATGCCTTCTTATAGGTTTAACCTAATATCGATCTCAGAGCCATCTCTGTATTCAAACCCAGCTCTGCATTGATAATGCCTTGATGTACGTTTAAAACGAATATCGATCTCAGAGCCAGCTCGAAATTCAATCCCAGCTCTGTATTCATTATGCCTTCTTATAAGTTTAACCGAATATCGATCTCAGAGCTAGCTCGACATTGAACACCCAGCTCGATATTGAATGTCGATCTACGATCTACGATCTCACAGCCAACTTCACACAGCTATACAATACAGCATTTTGAATTAGGTCAACAAGACTCATGACCAAAACGTTTTATATCTACCAGTCTAACAGTTTAGCATTTGTTCGTAAGAACCGATGGCGGAGTCAATAAGACAAATATTACACATATTTAACTTTGATTGCATACACCAAGCATGAAATTCAGTTTTTAATAGTCTAATTAAACTAAATCATATAAGTAATTATCAATAATTTCATTATCGGTATTCTGCAATGATAGTTGTACATACAAATCACTTTAACATAGGAATCACTTAACAATATCATGATAATGAATAAGTTATAACAGTATTGTCGCTCGGACGTTTACAAATTATCTAATAGTTTGTGGTATTTTTTCTCAATTCAAACGCTTTATAGAGATATGCTGCTAGGTTTATAGTAACTTTACAATTTTCAGTTTGTAAAATGTCTACAGTTGCATACACATTTGGTATGTTTATAAAGTGTTTTTTTAAAAAAGCTTGTCCATAATGTGTCATATTAGGTGCATTCAAAAAGGAAATGAAATTCATCCTCTAATTTATTACAAATTGTACAAAGTCTTTCTGCTGGAGGTCATCTATTCCATCTACTATTACCTGTTTCTATAGCTAATATATGGGAGGAAGCTCTCGGCTGTGTTGAAGTTATTCGATATGTTTTAATTTTTACATAATTTCAGTAACATTGATATTCGAAGCCTGCGAACGTTCTGTAAAATATAGCTCGTTTAGATTCACCAAGCCTGTTACACTAATCGTGTATAAACATGTCTTGTTGAAATGTGCAGTATTTCCAACACCCTGCGATAACGAAAATGATAAAAACTTAACTTACTTAGTGTTTTCGTTTTTTACCAAGGGTGCCCAGTTTACTTTTCTAGGGTAAACATCAATTCGTTTAATTGAGCTAAAGCTGTAACTTTAACGTATAAGCTGCACTAATATATTTTCTGTCACTACTAAGCAAATATTTTATGATATTTATGACTCTTTAGGTAAGAAAATGTGAGCGTCCTAGTTCACCTTAAATAAAATCATGCTGTGTAGCAGTTTTGTACATACACTTTTGATTTTGATACTTAGATGTTTTTGTTTTCTTTGTTTTGTTTTTATTTAGTCATTGATGTAAACTTAATTGGTAACGTACATAATGTGTAAACATGACGTAAAACATATTAACATTAACATATTCATTTTATTTCAAACTTTGTTGTTAATAATGTCTAAAAGAACGTTACAGTAAAACTTGTTGCTGCTTCCAGGAATCCACTTGTCAGTATTTAATAGATAGTGGTTGATTTACAAGATTTCTGGTAACACTCGAAAAATAAAAAATAAAACACACACACGCACACAATGCAACAGACATTACAAGAACCAAACGTTGTTCCCATCCCGGATACGTATGTCCATGATATCAATAAGGTTTTGAATAATATTCGGATATTAAATATTTAAATATTTCATGTTCTTAATTTGTTAAGTGAACTTTTTATTTAAAAATGTATTGTAAATAACGGTAACCTAGGTTTAATAACAAAGGTATCCAATGTATAAAAACAAAGTGAAACGAACGTTTGTATTATAACAAGCATAACTGATTTTCAAAAGTTGTTGTTACCACAAATGATATCTAAAGGAATAGAAAATAAATATTTAATAGTTGTGTGGTTGATTTTTCTAGATTTCTTGTAAGAGACGAAACATAGACAATGATTCCAGAAGCACATAATGAAATGTATATTACAAGAACCAGTCACTTTTCCAATCGCATGTCTGTATGTCTTCTATGGTGACATGATTTACAAACTACACAGATCCTTCGTCATGATCAAATTCATATACTCTTTGATAAACTTGTTAACAATTTTATCAAATGGCGTTATGATCTTATAAGTTTACATGGCACTGTATGTTAAGTGGTTGACCCTTTTGCAGTACGCAACATTACTTTCCTATTTTATTGTGCGATGACCCGACAGATTGTAGACTCTATCTTGTCTTGTCGTACCCTTAATGGTTTATTCCTTTGTTGCTCTGACTTCTGTCAAGTCATTGAATACACTCTTTGTGGTCTTCCAGGCTTTTATTTATACATTCATATTATGCGTTATATTAAAAATAATTTTAAAAACAATTTTTTTTGAAACAGTACAATGAAATATTTTCATATAAAGAATGCAAATAAACTAGATCGATTATTCATTTAAAAGCTAATTTTAGTATAAACTCCTAAAACATATTGTCAGTTGGCCCTTTAGTCCAAATTAGAAAGTGTTCCTTTAATCCAAATGTATTATAAGTCTTTCCTGGTTTAGTTCTCAATTTAAGGCCACTATAATCCAAATAATACAATGTCACTTTTAGAATAAAAGATCACAACCCTGTTCAATATAAATCCTCTCACAATATATATTTGAATCCAAAAACGTCCACAATTAATTATTTTCATAAAAACATAGAAAGACTGACTGAGAATCATCTTTAATTACGAGCTATTTTTGGGCATAATTGGCCTTTGCTGATTTTATGTATTTAATATGGCATTATACTTAATAATGCATAAATAAGGTGATGGTTCAACTTATATTAATTATATATTCCGGACAATCGGAAAACAGTTAAACATAAAATTACTTATTCCGGACAATGGGACATATTGGTAATTCAACATTTATTTCATATTGCGGACAATCGGAGGTATTGACATATCAACGTATAGTTTCATATTCCGGACACTCGGAAATATTGACAGTTGATCATATAACTACTTATTCCGGACAATCGGAAATATTGACAGTTCAGAATATAATTACCTATTTCAGACAATTGGAAATTTCCGGACAATTTATCAATAAGTATATTCCGGACAATCGGAATTAAAATAAATTTGACCGCCACCCTGCATAAACACAATCGGCATATTGGCTGGTCATTGACTATTTTAGCATTCGGAAAATCGGAAGGTCAACAATAAGTATATTCCGGATAATCGGGAATATTTAAAAAACAAATTACCGCCGCCCTGTATAAACACAATCGGCATATTGGCTGATCATTGAAACATGTTTTACTTAATTTATACTCCGGATATCGGAAATAATACATTAATGATTATTTATCATGTAATATATATCCTTTTCATTCAGTGTTAGGCAGATACGTGCTGGCAATGCCAAGACACGCAAACGCGTGTAGACATCACGTGTGCACGTGTCCTGCCATAAGAGAAGCTTTAGGCTGACAAGCACGTGTCGAAAACCGGAGCTGTTTGAGGAAAATGGACAAACAAGAATTTGATGGGATAATGTTGTATCATCCATCATGAACCATATCGGAAATATGCATAAACATGTGAGCGTACATTGGCTGGTCAACAACTACAAATGTATATAATACATATTACAGACAACCGGAAACATTTTAAATGGCATATTCTGGATAAACAGAAATATGGCCTAATATATGATCAGTATGAGACTGTACGCCTGTAACTTAGGCATATTTACTAGTATGAAAGTAGTTGAATTATCTTAAAATTAAACGAAAATTCAATTTAGTGAAATATTATAATAACAAATGTATAACAGACACGATAGTGGGGAAACAGTGAGGGTGACCGGCGGAGACAGGACGACAGCAGCAGACCCAGGAAACATATATTGTTCTCGGTACGCGATGTAGCAACTTCTCTTGTGTTGTAATGTTGCAAATATAGTGACATTAATATCGTGGGATACCAAGGAATCACCAAATACTATTATGTTTAGTGAAGCTTTGCACAGTGGTTGAATTTCCGTTGAGCATTGTCGTGCAATGGACAGCTGAATATGTAATGTTGAGTAGTTTCTATTCTGCCACATCGACATAAAGGAGAGTTGATTATGTTTTTTATGAACAAATGGTGGTTAAGCGAGCTACACTTGGCGCGGAGCCGAGTATGAAGCAGCTGTGCACGTCTTTTACCTGTGTAATAATGCTTAGCAGTGTAATTACAGTTATATTACGGTTAAGGTGATGCTTTAGTCCATTTATGGTGTCAGAATTTCTTACTTCGAAAGGAAGTTTGTTCTACTCACGAGTAACCGATGAAAGGAACGAGTTGGTGAAGAGACTAGTTCGGGAATTAATAGTTTGAAGATCGTTTGCATTTCGCAAGTTGCTGTCTGATGCTGCACTAACTGTTGTAGGAACTAGCGATGCAAGATGTGGGAGTGTTAAGGAACTAACCAATTTATAAAAGAAGGTAAGTTTGTGTTTATATCTTCGCGATTTTAAAGATTCCCATCCAACCTCTTCGTTTAATTCATTTAAAGATATTGGTCTTGCCTGTTGCTATAATTTCTAGTGGTTACCTGTCAAGCTGATGTTTAAGCCTCCTCATTATATTAATTCTAGACCAGGCTTTAGCCTTAGTATATTCAATGTACGTCAGTAAGTTGCTCGTTCGACATAATTAAAAGCGGATGAACAGGTTTGTTACGCCTGCGCGAGATAAGAAGGGATTCAGTTTTAGTGGGATTGAATGTAAAGAGCCATTTTTTTTAAATTTTTGCTGTATCAGTGTGTATTTGCAGAAGTTACAATATCATTATTGTGTTCAATTATAATGTAAAGACTAGTATCGTCTGCAAAATGACGTATGTTGGAAATAATATCAGCAACAATGTCGTTAATGTAAAAAAGGAAGAGTAAGGGCCCTAAGATAGAATCTTTAGGAACACCTGCATTGATTGAGTTCCAATTTGATTGTGTGATTTAGTTCCAGGAAGGACAACACGTTGTTTTCTATTTTTAAGGTAGTCAAAGAGTAACTTCAAAAGGTCGTCAGATATCCCCGCAGCTTTTAATTTAACAAGCAGGGCTTTGCGCCAAACTCGGTTAAAAGCTTTACTAATGTCAAAAAATATAACCCGCACTTCTTTTCCACAGTCCAAAGGGTTACAAAAGGCATCGTGTAGGAAGACCAGCTGGTTAATTGTTGAGTCGCCGGGAACGAATCCAGACTGAAAGGCAGATAAGAAATTGTTATCTCTAAAAACGTTGAAAATATATTTAAACAGAAGTCGTTCGAATACGTTGTCAACGGTGCTAAGTAGCGATATAGGACGATACTTATTTACTAAGGATGGATCGCCTTTCTTAAAAACTACACACACATAAGCCTCCTTCCAAATATCAGGTGCCCGATGTTATATATCTATTAAACAAGTCGCATAGCGGAACAGAACGTTCATATGCTAATTCACGGAGTACGTGATTGCTAACTTCGTCAGGACCAGACGCTTTACCAGGGTCAAGGGACTGTCAGACTTCACGAAATTCATTTGGCATAAGAGCAAACTATTGTAAGGATAGTAATGTAATTGCTATTAAAGGGTTGGACTAAAGGTGGTTCGATATTCGCATCGGCTAAATTAGTCTATGTTTGGAAAAAGTCGTTTAGAAGAATTGCCTTTTCAAAATCTTCGTAAATAATCGAGCCGTTGTCGTTCAGTGAAGGAATGGAAGGTTTGACAGTTGATGAACGGAATGTTTCCACCAATCCCTAGGAGAGAGTGTTTTAGAACTAAGAGAGAGGTTATCGTAATATAACTGCTTTGCTTCGCATATTGAAAGTATGATTAGACTTCGAAGTTTTCTAAAAGTACTCCCGGGATGTAAACTGTGTTTTTTTTTGCCTTCTTGTATTCTCTTGTTCTACTTCTGATTAGTCGTTTTATTATATTTGTTATCCACGGCGGTTCATAAAGTCTAACTTGGATGTTTATGTCACGTATACATACAAACTTAACGATAATATTGTGTTGGAAATATTTTTCGCGTAGATATTAATGTCGTCGATAACTTGTTCGTCCCAGTTTGTTGATGAGGCTTTATTACGTAATAGGTCATAGTCGCCTTGGTTGTATCGCCATATTTTACGAGAATATGATTTGAATTTTGGTTTTGTCGTATGCATGCCATCTTCGGGATGGTTAAACTTGTGTACTATTGATTTTATGAATATTGAGTTCTGCTCAACCCGGGGCTAGAGGGCGTGAGCGGTAGCTAGCATATTTCACTATCGCTCATGAACAGTCTCAATCAAACCGAGACTGCAATATTTCGTATGTGTCGTGCTCGGCCGTTTCCAAAGGTCCATTATCATACTCTTTTTTTAAAGATGCCAACAATTGGGCAATGATATCGTATTTCTTGGTTTAAAAAAAGATCGCCCACTCCACTCATAACTAAATTAGACTTGTGTCTAACAACTAATAGGTCAATAAGTGACGAAGAATTTTCGGCAAAATTGGCTGGTTCGTCAATTGTTTGATAAAGACCAAATTGATAACACAGGGATTCTACTTTTCTCGACGTTTGACTTTGTAACATGTTGTTGTTGAAATCGCCTGTGACAATGATACCTTTAATACCTGTATCTACCGCAAGATTAATAGAATCTTTAATCATGTTATTGTAAATTGCATCTGCGTTTGGAGGTCTGTAAAATACACCTAGTAGCACGTCTTTGTGGTTTAATATAATATCAACCCAGATGCATTCAAGTCTGTTTAACTCAAGGTCATTTCTTCGTTTGTAATGAATGGTATCCTTGACGTAAACTATTACCACGCCATGGCTGTCACCGATACGATCCTTTCTTTCAGGAGTATGGAAAGAACGACGAGTGAGTTGATCGTTCGACATTGAACTATTAAGTCAAGTCTCAGAGAACGTTAGAATGTCAAAGTGGTGTAGTTCTGTGAAAATCAAATCTAATTTAAGAATTATTGTACGTTGTAGTGCACTATGGACAGGTTATGTGCAAAATCTAAGGTATCAGACATCGTGGTTGACGAATTATTGCTAGTTAATGAGGAGTCGAAGGATGTATTCAATGGCAATGTAGGGCCGGGATTAGAATGGATATCCCCATATTGCTGCAACAATAGTCTTAACCAAGTAATACTAGTTATTTCAATTCCTACAAGAACGATGCGTTTTGTGAATAGAACATTTGCATGGTACTGATTACCTAGCATCAGTTGCCTATGTGGGTATACTATTTGGTTTGCGGAATGTGATGTGGAATGCACATTGTAGAGTAGAGAAAGTAAGCAAACTGGAGATCTTGATAGAGATAGCATGATAAGCAATGGAGACAAGCTGCAAACATATAATTACATTTGTAAGAAGACATGGCAGCGGCAGAACAGGTTCTAAAATTTATCAAGTAATTGTCAATAGGAACAAAAGGAACAGCTCTGCCGCCATCACGCTATCACATCTGTAAAAAAAATATAAACAAAAATATGATCCCGGCACGGTGATGTCACCTATTCCGCCAACCACATCCCACCGTCACTCCACTATAGTGTCCAAGGGTAAAAAAAGGCATCCATGACAAAAAGAAACAAAAACGTATGCATTGGTTTGCATAATAATAGTTAAAGGATAAAGAAAAACAAAACACAAACTAACAGGGTAAGTGGCATTGACATTACATCCGAAAAGCATGGCATGCTTATGTAGATTGTATTAGTCAATGGAATATAATCTCTTCCAGCAGTGATGCAATGAGTAAGGCCATTTCAGTGATCGTGTAAAGTGTGTAAATAAAAACGTATGTGTATGGTGGATACATCTTTCGGCAATGGTAGAATAAGCAATTCCAGTTAAGATCAAATTCGAAACAAATTCGAGCAATCGTTTTAGTTGCTAATAGCAATAAAGATTTCTTGTTTTTAATATATATTTCATCAATCATGTAAATTATTGTAAATCAAAAAAATATGTGTACGATGATTACATCTTTTAGCAGTAGTAGAATAAGTAATGCCAGCTAAGGTCAAATTCAAACCAATTTGGCAGAATCGTTTTACGTAGTTAACAGCTCTATAAGTTCCTTCTTTAAGTATACAATAACAATTTTACATGGCTAGTTACACACGTACAAATAACCTATTAATGCTGCCTTGTTAGTTAGGGATTAGTTCATGCAGGGGATTTCTTTATTTACACTGTCCCGTGTTATTGGGATGACAGTAGGGTACATGTGAGGTTTGGTGCACCCTAGAACCTGGTTTAAACCACCATCGGCCTTTTTTGCCACTGACCGTCCCAAGGCGGTAGCCCTATTATCAAGAAGGATAACAATATTGGACAGGGAAAGCAGCATTCAAGGACGACAGTCAACCACAAAACACAAAAACAAACACGCAAACAGACAAACGAAAAGGCGAAAGTAATAAAAAATGCAAACGACATCACAAACAAAAAAGGGTTGACAATAGGGCTACCGCCTTGGAACGGTCACCCTTGTGTGTTTGTCTTATTTGGCCTTTTATTCATTTTTATATATAGTTGTTCTTTGTTTCTCTGTGTGTTTGGGGTTGACTGTCGTCCTTGAATGCTACTTTTCCTGTTCGATTTTTATATCTATATTTTATATTCATTTATACATGATCATTTTTGTGTTGGCCTATTAATGCTGTCAAATTGTTTTTAGAAACGGATGTAATCTTTAATGTTTGTCTTCAATCTTGTCTTGTCGTGCCCTTACTAAAGGCAAGTTGAACAATTACACTATTTTGACTGGCCCTATAGTTTGTGAAGCACGTATTTGTACTAGAAGACAATATTTTCGTCAGGTATGGAACTACTGTTTATAGACAAAGTGTTGGTATCCACATGGTTACGAACTGTGCACCTCTTGTCAAATTAGAGCTTTGTATTGCTATGAAATAGATTCCATGTTCATCTTTCATGAGGTACTAAAGCAGATGTGCTCGAAGCATTTAATGATATCTCTCGCTTTCCGGATAACATAGTTAACATTGACAACCATTTCTTTTCTACTATCGATAATAATATTTATTCTAAAGACCTTTTTTCTCAACAAATGTAATATTTATGATACTATCGCTTCTGTTTTAGATTGTCTTTTCTCTACTGAAATTGGAGAAATACTAAGCAAAAGCTATGACATTTTATGACAAGTTTTGACATTTTAAATTATAACAGCTTAGACGGGCTTGTTCCCGAGCAATATCTTATTGGGTATATGTTTCTCAACTTATTAATTTTTCAGGAGTCGGCTGTCGATTTGAGGATTTTAATATTCATAACCATTGTATAAATAAACAGCTACTCCATTAGGGCTACCATAATCATAAAATTCAAAAAATCTTAATGTGTAACCCTGATCAACTTTTAAACTAATTTAAGAATTCTTTTACAAAAAAGACAAATTTGACTTCTATGGTGACGTGATTTAAAATCTTCATAAAATCTTTGGTCATGGTGGCTTTCATACAGCCAATCTGTATCAAACTTGCTAAAACGTTTATCAAAAGTGGTTACGACCTTATTGACTCTGCAATGACCTGAGAGTGTATGGACCCGATGATGACGGCAATATAAATCCTCAAAGGACGGTAACGTTTGATGTTTGTGTTGCCGTGCCCTTAATGTGGTACTCTCTTGTTCCTTTGACTCCTGCCAACTCACTGACTACTTGCTTTGAGAATTTCTAGATATTTTATATTTCACAATATATGATTATCTTTTCATTTTGCCTATCAATGCCGCCTAGTGTGTTCGAGGATGTAGGCGATGTAGAGGATGTAGTTACTGACACGGCTCCTTTTAAATGTGATGACAATATGGTAGGGTGAAGTTTGGTGCACCCTAAAAGATTGTTTAAACCCACAGCGAAATTTTTGCCACTCGCCGTTCCAATGCGGTACCCATTTGTTCAGCCCTACAGGTTGTTTTTAATGTGTGTTTTAGGTTTACTCAGTTCTTTGAATACTACATTTTCTGCTTAAAGCTGTACAGTCCCTATTTTAACTGGTAATAACTCATGAATATGAATGAGTCACGTGTGAAGTAGTTTCCAATCGACGAACACCCCAAAAGTCGGTATATAAGCAGAAATCGATACGTAACATTTCACATTTTTATTTAGCCTCCGTACAGGTAACATCGATAAATATACGGCTCCAGAATATATGTGATAAAAAAATAGTTGCCAGGAACGGGATTTGAACCACAGCCTTGCACTTGTAAGTTTTGAAAGATGTACGCTGAACCTCTAGACCACTGCTATTTATTGGTATTTTGTAGCATTTTAAACACTAAATAGGCATTACGTAATAACAAGAGCGCTCACACAAACTCATCAAGCGCTAAATAACAAGTCGAGAAATGGTTGATTTGAGGCGAAGTATTAGTTTCATATTGATAAGAAACAGTAATACACCAGGCAATGTTAATTTACACGTGCGACAATATGGACTGCATATTTATTGATCCATCATTATTTGCGTTCAAATATGTTAAGTTATTTTACCTCATAATAAATGGTAGTTAGTATACTATTTTCTTAAGTAACGTTGTAGTTCAGTGGATAGAGCACAGGACTTGAAATCAGAAGGTCGTGTGTTCGAGCCCCGAAAGAAGCTGACTTTTTTTTTGTAAAAATTACTGTTACCTGTGTATAGGTACGATGTGCACTGGTCGATGTATATACAGTAAATGATTTCCTTCGCTATATTTGCTCGCTTAAGTACCCGATTTCGACATGAGCTGGTGAACATGAAGTTACAAATAAAGACACGCCTACAAAAAAGAAATCTATTGATATAGGGACTCTGTAGCTTTAAGCCGGTGCAATGGGAGTTAGTACGGTTGCCTCTTTATTACCTCTCATGAACAGACGTAATATAAAACCAATACTGCTAACTTTCTTTGTTGTTTGTGCTCGTTGCTTCCAATGGATTCCAGTTTTACACACAAATGCATATTAAATTTCACGATAACTTTGAATGATTAATTTAATCTTACGCACGTGTGCACGATACAAATCACGATACTCATGAAATTACACACGAGCGCATGATCACAATCCCCATTAATTATTCTTTTTTATGCTACTATTTGTTGTTTCTTTTCGTTTTAGTTTTAGCAAATAATGGTCTGCATGCTGACTGTATAGCTTTCACTATACATTGTAATAAGATTAATGGTAGGCTCATTATACTCAAAATACAACGTACAAGTTTAAAATGTATATTTAATATGGTTTTTATTCTCACTTAATTAAAATATATAGTTAATATAGATTTTATGTCCACATAATTGGATGTATCTCACGTTGAGTACAAACTTCGGTATTTATATCATGCGGATAGGTTCTTATGTTCCGTTAAAGGTATGATTATTTCAGTATAAGTGTCGTTTTATTGCATCATAAATACACATGATAATATTTTATTGCATCATTCAACAGTTGTTACTGATAAAATTGAATATTTTCATTAATAGCTCGAGAGATCAGACGAAATACCGCGGTTGATATCGTTGTATATATCATGCAACATGGAACGCGTGCTGGCTTTTACAAGTCCGTGATATTAATAATGTTAGTATACATACGCACATGACGTTTATTCGTTGGAAGGTAGGAATTGTTTGCAGATTGGCAACACTTCGATATGATAAATTTGTATTCATACAAGTAGATATATAGAGATTACTTAACTGCTGGGATCGATTATAGGGAAATCCTTCACGAGATGGTAGTCGTGTGGTTCTTTTCACGAACAAGCGTAAGCGAGGGAGTAAAAAAAACATACGCTACCATCGAGTGAAGGATTTCCATATAATCGATCACAACAGTTAAATAATCTATTTATTACATTTTTAATCAGATTATTTATTATTTTAACCAGAATTTTTGGCTTTATTTAGCGTTATCGGCGGATGAAGGTCAACGTCACCAACACGTTATTGACGTCATAACTCAACGTCGCAGTTATTTTTGGGTTCGGAGTTAGTTATTAATATTTAGCGATTATGAATATTCTTTCACTGAGAAATCCAAATCTTTCACCCATATAAATGTAATAAAAAGGTCGAACGGGAAATGTAGCAATCAATGATTATAGTCAACATAAATCACGCATCGAAACAATCAACAATTACAGCGATAAATAAAAGGCAAGATATCTCACATTACACACATACAAGGCTTGCTGATAGAGCTACCGCCTTGGAACGGTCAGTGGCAAATATCGCTGGGTGTTTAAAGTCTCTACTCATACATGCATTTGTCCAGATTTAATATTTAAGTTCTCTGTTCACGAATGCATTTTCGGTATGGTAAAAGGAATAAGAAAACCAATATCTCCATTTTGCCATCAAAATAAATGGCTGCCATCTTAGATTACTAGATTCAACATTGAAGAAAATATGTCTTTAACATCATGTTCTACTAAAACTTCCAATAAGTGCTAAAGTAAATAAAAAATATATGCCTCAACATTTTATTAACATGACTTACACAAGCATTAAAACAAACCACTGTTCATAACATGATAGTAAACAGAGTAAAGGAGAAAACTGGATTCGCCGAACACGACAAACACAACAAATATTGCAATCTTGGTTTGATTTGAGACGGTAATCAGAATCAACATTGCCCGTAAAGTTCTTTTCGCAATCGTCTTCACAATACATGGACTAGTTGTACAAGTCGTCGTACAAAAGAAGATAGAAATCAATGCCAGGTGATACAGTTTTGAAAAAGCCCAAAGTTTACTTCCTGAATCCAAGTATACCCAAAACTGGACTCCATCACACTTTTCTGCAACATGACAAAGCTCCAGCACACAAAGAAGATATGTTGACTAAGTTTTTAAAACTGGATAAAGTCGTCGTTTTCCCGCATGCGCCGTACTCTTCTGGCCTTGTCCCATGTTACCTCCTTCTTTTACCACTACTGCAAACATATGTTTCAGCAAGGAAATATACTAATCGAAAGTCCCTAGGGTTGGCTATAGGGTGTACCTGACAAAAAGAGTATGATAATGGACCTTTGGAAACGGCCGAGCACGACACATACGAAATATTGCCGTCTCGGTTTGATTGAGACTGTTCATGAGCGGTAGAGAAATATGCTAGCTACCGCTCACGCCCTCTAGCCCCGGGTTGAGCAGAACTCAATATTCATAAAAATCAACAGTACAGAATTTTAACCATCCCGAAGATGGCAAGCATATGGCGGTGGATATAGCAATATTTGTATCTTTATTTCATCCCCTATATCCAGCGGCTTATGGTCCCAGGATCTAATAAAAGTGTATGCCCCGAAGAGCGAAATAAAGAAAAAGGAATTTAGTTGAGAGCAGCGGTTATGAAGCCTGCATATCACAAGTAACAGCAAAAAGACTAAACTTCAGTATCAAAAAGCAAATTCCAAATGTGGCTAAAATGCTTAAAACTTTGACTGCAAGCTAATGTAGAGTACTTTAAAGGAATGTAAAGAATGTTTTTGAAAGTATGTACTTTTTTCTAGGAATAATCCTACAATTGAAAGATAATGAACACCCCTCGAATACAACCTTATCACACAACCTTATCAAAGACCAGCTTAATGATCTCATACTCAATTTAGGTCCTATAACAATATTAAAGCGTTTTTACGAATGGCGGTTTGGACAATTACACTATGTGGACTTGCCAAGAAGTTTTTGAAGCACTTATTTTCCTATTATGTTTTCGTCAGGTATATAATTACCGTTTATAGACAAATTGTTGGTATCCCTAATACTGTGCACCTTGTCGCATATTTGTTTTTGTGTTTCTATGAATGCATTTTATGTTGAGTCTTTCACCAGATACTCAGGCAGATATTATTGAAGCTTTAATGACACCTCAAGGTATCTGGATGACATATTGGACATTGAACCCCCTTTCTTTTTTGTAATGGTAAAACTAACTATCCTAAAGAACTTCAACTCAACAGAGCTTATATTTCTGATACTGATACTAGAAATAACTAGCAAAATCTATGACAAGAGAGATGATTTTAATTTGGATATTGTTAATTATCCCCCACTTAGATGGGGATGCTCCCAGGTCGGTGTACAACATGTTTATCGGTTGACCCACTATGCTTTCCTCTTTGATTGTGCGATGACTGGACAGATTGTGCTGGTATATCCTTACAGGACGGTAGCGTTTGATGTTTGACTTTAATATTATCTTATCTTACCCTTAACGGTTTGTTTTCTTGTTGGTATGACCTGCCAAGTCATTGATTACTTACTTTGTGACTTTCTACGCTTTGTACTTGTTATATTATATATCCATGATCATTTATGTGTTTTACTTATATTGCCTGTTAATGCTGCCTTGTTCGCTAGAGATTATAACTGGCAGGGACATCTTTATTTACACTGTCTCTTTTATTGGGATGACAAAAGGGTAATATTGAGATTCGGTGCACCATAGGACCTGGTTTAAACCCCCAGTGGCCTTATTTGCCATTGATCTTTCCACGGTGGTAGCCCTAATGTCAACCCTTTCATATGTGTGATGTCGTACATGGCATTGTATTCATCTTCGTTGTTGTTGTTTGTTTCAGTGCGTGTTTGTGGTTGACTGTGGTCCTTGGATGCTACATACTTTTCTTATGAAATTTTTGAATTCCCGATTTAAAAAGAAAAAAAAGGAAAATCTAGGTATTGGGGGAAGTACACACGGCTTAGCTGTATACAACTGAACGCCTGTATCTGTTATTTTAAGAATTACATTTCTCCAAGTAGGAAATCCGCAAGTTCTCTACGATACTGCGGACCTTCAGAAAACAAATTCCGATCACAATTTGGATTTTTACAGTCACATTACTTAGAAATGTAATTTTCTATGATAAGGTCAGAAACAAGTTTGCTGTATCTGAAAAAAGTCAATCACAAAACACAAAAACAAACATGCAAACAGACAAACAAGAAGGCAAAAGTAACAATAAAAGCAAACGACTTCACAAACACAAAAAGGTTGACAATAGGGCTACCGACTTGGAACGGTCAGTGGCAAAGTAGGCCACTGGGGGTTTAAACCGGTTCGAAGGTGTATTGGTGCACCAAACCTCACACTTACCCTACTGCCATCCCTTTAAAACAGGACAGTGTAAATAAATAAATCCCCGCCATGATTTAATCTCTAACCAACAAGGCAGCATCAATAGGCAATATAAATAAAACACAAATATGCTCGTGTAACTATAATACAAAAAAAAACAATAGCCTAGAAAGCCACAATGAAGGTACTCAATGACTTGGCAGAAGCCAGAGCAACAAGAGAATAAAACATTAAGGGCACGACAAGAAAGATCATAGACAAACATCAAACGCCACCGTCCCAGTGGGCTTTAGGTAGGCGTCATCATAGATGAATAAAAGGCCAAATATCAGTTGGAATCATCAGTTTCAAAAACTGTCAAATACGATGTTTTGAACACTGATTATACCATTTTACAATTCTTTCGAAGAAATCGCGCTTTACAAAAGTTTGTTTTCAAATTGTTCCTTTTACGGTCCAAACATTTTCTAGAAACCACATTTAAAAAACATGTGTTAAAATCAATAGTTTGCTGCATGATTGGGTTGATATTGCTTCTCAGTGTTGTGTAGATATCAATAATGTCCACGTCACATGTTATAAATTATTTTGATTAACTACCTTTGCAAGAACCGAATGTCTATGTGTTAGGGCCAATGACTTCCACTTTGGACGCATTATCAGAAATGTATAACAAAAACAAGAAGGAAAAGGAACCACACGTTCTCCAATATAGTAGGTTCATTTTGTCCCATATGAAGACCAGGTAGTGTCGGGATTGAGCTAAGGATAGGCAGAAAGTGGTCATGCGTTGGAGACGGCACATATTATTCTTAGTTATGAGCACGTGTTGTGTAACACTACCACAGGTAGACAGGGACAAGGGGTGCGGAGCAGAAAGAATGGTCCACAGCTGACAACAGGACTACGAGAACAATGGTGCAGACTTAGATCAGGAAGTGGCAGAGCATAGATCAGCACAGTTGGTGCAACTTATATGCCAGGGAAGGTGACAAGGTTGAATATCCTAGAGTGGAATCTTACCTGGACGCAGATATGGCATTTAGAGCCAGTCCGACTTAGCTTTATGCTCGGCAGTATATATGATGTCCTTCCCTCGCCGGTCAACCTCCAACGATGGAGGCTGGAAAAGGGTAAAACCTACTCACTTCGTGACAAGTGAGGAACCCTGGGGCACATTTAGTCATCTGGCCTGGTGGCAAGATGCCGAAATGACAGATATCTACGGCAGTTGGCAGATTCACTGTGGTAGGAGAGGATGAAGATATGGTCAGTCACTAACAAAGAAACGTATGTACCATTTGTTAAAGGAAGGCAGCCAGCAAAGACCAGTAACCAGGCACGAGGTGTCCTACAACAGGCGCAGACATGGACCTCAGGCACGAGGTGTCCTACATCAGGCGCAGAAATGGACCTAGAGCGGAAGCTAGTATGTAGCGATATGGTAAAACCCAGGCCAAGACGCTGATTGTCATTGAGATCACTGTCCCGTGGGAAGAGAGTTGTGACGAGGCTCACAAACCCAAGGCTGGGAAGTATGCACTGCTTATGAAGGACTGTAGTATCAAGGGGTGGAGCGCCTGGCTGTTCCTTGTGTAAGTGGGAGT
This sequence comes from Cyrtodaria siliqua, assembly GCA_037043455.1. Classification (NCBI taxonomy): domain Eukaryota; kingdom Metazoa; phylum Mollusca; class Bivalvia; order Adapedonta; family Hiatellidae; genus Cyrtodaria; species Cyrtodaria siliqua. The sequence goes on from JAWPHD010006822.1 coordinate 86,362, forward strand.
CAGTAGGCCTTGAGCCAGGATCCAACATTTTCGATATCGCTACCAACTCAGGTGGCAAATTCTACCATTATTTTTTAGAAATAACAATATCTGTAGATGACATTTTTCCATGATAGCAGTCGGGAAAGGGTAGCTTATACTATATTAATTTGAACAACAATAGGTGTATCTCTGTAGCCGGGCATCAACATTTGGTTTATTTTTGCACATTTATATTTTTTGATAATTGTTAATATACTTTTAACATGTATATGCAATTAAGTTTATAATTCATATTAGTTTAATATATAATGAATAAGGTTTATCAGCATTGTATTCTGCTTAAAATCACTATTGTGCTTAAAATTGGAAGCCAAATTACCCCACCCACTATTGGCACATTGTGATGCCTGAAAAGAGGATACACGCATCGAACAGGAAGTGAAAGTCTTCCTCAGAATAATTGCAAAATCCCTATTATTTTAATTTTCTGATATAAATATTGCACAAAAGACACAAACAGTCCAATGGATCTTGATAAGAGAAATGTGAGTGTGTTCGCTTCTTATAAGTCCATGTTTAGGTGTATGCGTTATTCAATACGTATTATGATTAAGACGTGTTGAATATGTATTACACATATAATAAAGACACGAAGCAATAGTTAACACACGCAAACACAAAATCCAATTAGACTAATTACATGTATGTCTATTTTAACGATGTTTAACAGAGTTTAAATTACCCCACCCACTTAAATCACAAAAAGAAGTATGCATATGAAATTGAAAACTAGTATATGCATTTGCACGAAAGCGTCGTAGAAGAAGGGTAATATATAGACTACCACCATGGCAATCAACTATTTGTAGTGGTACAGTTGTTACAATAGTACCTTCGTAACATATTCTTTGCATTTTACTATAGTCATAACCTATTTTTGTGCATGCAGTAATAGTACAAACTGAATGACAGTTACCTAGAAATGATTGAAAGTTTATTGCCAATGACGGGGGTTGTTGCGACAATGACAACGACTATACACTAGGGGTATATTTACTGCCTAAGCGTCTCCGTGGCCGAATGGTTAACGACATTGCGTTGTAAACCTTCGCCTCTCACCAAAGTGGGAAATGTGGGTGGTCTGCCTCCACCACAATAAATCTACCGTAAAACACCATACAAACAAACACATATGTGCTGCCTTAAACTATCCCTCATTGATCCCTCATTGATCTTAATAGCAGTCTTTACTTAATTTTTGTTGTTGACAAAAACTATGCTTATATCTTTAATTTTGTGGGTTGAAGATGCATTTTCAAGAAAATGAAAGGAATGAATTGGATGTTGTTTAACGGATTATCAAAAACGATATGTTATTAAGATCCGCCCCCAGAGAGATGGAGGCTATACGTAGGAATCCGGGAACCTGCCATAATAATAATAACAAATAGATTACTATAGTTCTTTAACTTGAAGGATAGACTCTGATACAAATGACCCCCCCCCCCCCCCCCCCACCCCCCCACACCTTACTATCCACTGTGTCACAGGTTGTATGCGCTCAATGAGGCTGACTGCTATGAAATGCAAACATCAAAAATGCTAAAACTTGATGATATCAATGATACGATTATATCCAAAAAGCTGGGGTTCACAACAGTCATTATTTTCTAGCAAATTTGTGTATGTATGTGTTGTTCAAAGGAGAATGCTCCCTCCGCCAGTGTACCAAAAGAAGAATCTCTCAATTACACGATATTCTGAATGAACTGTCAGGGGTTGCAACATATATATATGTCCATCCCATTGCTACGCTTGGATTGGTATTATCAATGAAATGGCAAAGTCTTTGCGATAATAAAATACAATTAATAATACTCATACCACGTTTAAATAATTGTATTACCTAACATTATATTATAAAATAAGCATAAAATATAACATTGACGTTTTTAAAACAACAACAAAAAAAACACAATGTATTTTATCCAACGCTTCATGTGAATGCCCAATAGGTCAATAAATTGCTTTGCCATGACAATGCAGCAGTCTCCTTTGTAGTTTTATTGGGTGGATTCATAAAACAGTAGACATCTGGTTACGATAACAGTTTCAATTGTTTTAATTAATTTAGGTCTTTATAATGTAATACCTCATCAAAAGTCCCATTCTTGATAAATATTGCTTTTCATAAACCTAACTAAGAAGTGATTTTATGGGGAACAGAGTGTACACCTGCAAGTAATAAACAAGAGTCCAAAGGGCTTTGACTCGGCCCCGCCTCACAGTGCTCACATGGTCATGAAACAACTACAACAGCAACTTCCTAATATAACTCTATGCAAAACTGTGACTGGGGTCAAATTTTAATCCAGTATTACCATTTGAACGAACTAGTTAAAGGACCAAAAGCTTATACTACGTGCAGAATATTAGACACTTAGCTCATGTAGATTCCCAGATTTTTAAAAGCTTTAATTTAATGGCTTTACTCACAGGGCACCTGACGAAACTTGAGTCAATGGTTACCAGTTGAACATACTTCGTAGAGAACCATAAGCTTATGCACCATTCAAAATATTAGACGTCTAGCTCTGGTAGTTTCATAGAAGATTGTTTTAAAGATAATATTATTTATATATAGCTCCATGTAAATATGTGACCCCTGGGGTGTGGCCAAATATGACCCCAGGATCATCATTTTAATTTGTCTTGTAGTGGGCCATAAGCTTATACCACATGCAAAATATTACACATCTAGCGCTAAAGTTTTTGAGTAAAGACACCTGATTTTTGTTTAAAAGGGGGAGATAACTCTTATAACAGGAAACAGCTACCCTGTTGGCATTACTATTATGGATTTTGTCTTTCTCTACAATGTACTTTATAACATGGTAACAGTAAGAATTTCCACCTGAGATGGTAGCAAAACATTGTCTGGCTCACAGAGGATTCCCGGCAAAATCGGTGTTTAAGATTTTCACTGCTTTTGGAATCACAGGCAATCCTGGCAGTGAGCAGCTCCTCTTAGAACTCGACTAGATACTTTGGTAAGTAAGGACAAGCTAAATAGACCAATGAGTCAAATACATGTCGTGGTGGTCACGTTGGCGAGGAACATATCGAATAGATTACTGATCCAAATACAATGGTGAAGAACACACTGAATAATGCGAATAGAGCACTGAACCAAATACATGTCGTGGTGGTCACTTTGGCGAGGAACAAATCGAATAGATTACTGATCCAAATACATTGGTGAAGAACACACTGAATAATGTGAATAGAGCACTGAACCAAATTCATGTCGTGGGGATCACTTTGATCAATAAGCAAAATACATGTCATGAAAATCACTTTGGTGAATATCAAACTGAATAGATTACTGAATCAAATTCATGTCGTGGGGTTCATTTTGTTAAGGACAACTGAATAGATCAATGAGCAGAAGACGTGTCATGGTGATAACTTTGGTCAAGGTTAACTTGACAAAATGGCTGAGGAAAATGATAACTTACTTACAGGTAACATATAGGTCCGAGACCATATGAAAGCTTATAAAAAGCTTCTTGAGGCCATTCTAATGTGTTTCTTCTTTTTCTTCTAGTAGGTAGTGGTTAGATTTTATCTCGAGGGATTTCCAGTTTATTTAACCTACTCTTAAAGCTGTTTAGCCTTGGTGCCATTACTACATGGTTTGGAAAACTGTTCAAAGTATCTACTTCCACCCTGTTTCCAAAGGAGTGTTTTCTGATGTCTAGCCTACTGTGTTCTTTGAAGAGTTTAAGACTATTTCTCTCAGTTCTGGTATACCGTTTTTTTACATTCACAAGTGTATGACTAAATTCGTATCAAATTGACAAGAGGTATATAAATGAGTTGAAACTTCTCAGTTCTCATAGTCAATTTTATCTCGATGTACATGGAGGATGAGCCTGGCATGTTCATTCCTGTTAGGCGCCATATAACCTTTCACGTGTTAGTGCGCCTTAAAACCCCAATTCAATTCAATTCAATTCATAATCAATGTAGCAATGTAGCAGTGTCTGCGGTGACGTTATTAAAATTGTATAACAGCTAATTGCATATGTAACGCCGATGTTTATTAGAAAGAAGTACCAAGTATACAAAATGTAAATGTTTATGTGGGTGAAAATGACCCATTTTGTGTTGTATTTATATATATACTGAACCAAACAGCTAACGCAGCAGTAGACAATATCTTTATTATCTCAATAATAACAGTCAATAAATCAAAACAAATTTCTTTCTGAAGGAGACAAGAGGTATTGTCTACTGGTGCGTTAGCTGTTTGGTTCGGTATATTTAAATGGATTATTGATGAACATTTTCTAACATTCGAATTAATTCATACACGTTGTTAGCAACTTTTTAATGAAAACAGCCGGTAAGTAAACAAACAAATACTTCCTATGGCCCCACCTTTTTTTGGTGATGTTATACGAAAGGCTATTTGCTGTATAAAATGTACACTGCTGAATTAGTCTTATTTGATTTGAAGTTGCGAATCAATAGTATGTGACAATTTAACATTTGTTTTCAATTGGAAAAAATAATTGGTGTTTTCATACCAAAAAGAAATATTCTACGCACGACGCAACATAGAGACTGGTTAAAGGTAAACGGCCACCCGTTTTTTTAGTATTATCAATTATCAATTAACAAATTAACAAATTTAACATATGAACATTTCTTAATTATCCTGTAGAGAAACATACATTTAAAACCGCTTCTAAGTTGTATGTAAAAATAAGTATAATTTGCATGACGCAGGTACTACTTTTACCACTGCGTGACTGCACGGGGAAATGAGGTAAATTTGAATTGTATAGCTGCACAACTATTGCCAGAAAATTGATAAATACATTTACCTGTGGATTAATTTACCTTTTCAACGTTTTCTACGTCATGAAATAAAATATTATTCTCGCTTTTCATTGATACTGCACTGTGTGAATTGTAAATATATATTGTTGTGTATTGATTTCGATTTAAATAAACATAAACATGTTGAAACAAAACATGGCCGGAGAACTTTAAGATAAATTACATTTTTGGTGATCGATGGATACTGTTCTTCCTGGTTAATAATACTACATAATGTTTTGCAGTTAATCGAATTGAAGTGAGCCATTAAACATTATATTCCACGATCAAAGAATATCTGTCAATTACTAAGTATTCGCACTGAGATCTATGAGATTCGAACGTAATTGCCACGTGAACTCTATTAAGGGAAATAACCGTTGTTATCTTACTTTGATGTTACTGGCAATGGTCTCCCTTCACCGAAAGCTTATGCTCGACGCTAGTGTATGTATATGATGGGTGACTGAGATGGGGGTTGTGTGGGTGTAGGGGTTTGGGCCGCTATACTTTATGTAAAAGGAAATTGCCCGTGCTACCGCCGTCTGTCAGACAGCCCTGACATTGTTAAAACACGGTTTGGTCACGATATTTTTTGTCATACTAACGTTCAAACAATTTTTGTATTGCATAATTGCATATGAGTTAATTGCCTTGAGATACACATCGAGACGTGCATTTTCCCTTTTAAAAAAGTTACATTCATAAGTTTAATATCAATCGACATAAGTAATTCCAATGGTACACTACCGACCAATCATTTGTGGTAGGTTTTCAGCGCGAGTTCTATTATCAGAACCGCGGTTTTAGGATCAGAATGACAACAAGCAAGGTTTTACGCAAGCGTAAAAAAGCTGCCGAGAGAAAATAGCATTATATCTGGGTAGGAACGAGGGACAAAGTTTAACATAGTAACAGATCAAATCAAGTGTGTTAAAACAAAATTAAAAAAATAAATAAATGTTGTCACGAAGACGTAAACATGCCACGACCGTTTTTTCTTAGCAGACACTTTCTTCCCAATTTTTACCATAGTCTTTCCTACCAAACATTTTGAATCAAGGTGCACGACCTCGCTTCGTTCTGGTCAAATCCTTGACATGCGTTACATATTGCTTACATATTCACCTTTGTAGCACGACATGCTAGAATTACGTGTATAGAAATACAATTTGTTCACATGTAAGGGATGCGTGTTCGTTAACGTGTGCATCACCACACAAATAAACTGTTTACTGCTACAAAGTATAATTATAAGATTGCGTTACCAAAACGTAAAACTCAAAGAAACCGTTCATCGCTACCTTACCATGACCATATAAGAGTCGCTGCCGTTCCGGCAGGGAATAACATTAACTGCACTCGGTGTTAGTGGACCTTATATTAGAGTCTTTGAATACATGATGGTATTTCCAAATCAATTATAATTTGTTATATATCTGAAGTAAGTGCAAGTTTAATTACACGTAGGTTGTGTGCATACATGTACCCTCGAGCTCACATCGAATATCACGTTTTTTGTATTTCTACGGGAGATAACTGCATACAAACAGTTGAAGTGATGCTCTGATAGATTACTTCCCTTTAACAGTAATATATCTTGTTTGAGACTTTAATCAAGGGGATGTAATTCGTGAGTGCATGTATTGTTACAAATTAGGTTCTGTTAACTGTGTACTAATCCCCCTTAGTCAACTATTGCGCGTATACGTAAACAATTGAATTGAATGTTGTTTAACGGCTCATCAACACAGTATAGGTTATTTAGAGCTGCCCCAGAGAGAGGGAAAGAATACATTGGAATCCGGGAACCGTGCCTTACTCCTATTATCGAATAGATTCCTATGGTTCTTTAACTTGCTCTGAGGATATACCGATACACGAGGATATACCGATAGCCCGGTTTACGTCCCCATCCGACGAACTAAGGGAAAGTGTCTTGCCCAAGAACACACCGACGTAACTCAGTGGCACCACGGAGGATTGAACCCGGGGCCTCCGGTTACAAATTCGCCGCGCTACCGACTGCACCAAGCCAGCCAATCATTACTCTCCTTAATACTATATGTTTTATTTAATTAGTTTTTTATCTACCACTTCTGTTTAAACAGTAAGTAATGTAACAATATGTTACAGCAATATACTAATATATTATACTAACGTTATTGATTTGTTAGACAAAACGTGTTTGAAAAGATGAATTAAGGTACATAAAACGTGTAATATGTACTTAAAATATGTTTACGAGGCAGTTTACATTCAATCATTATTACACATTACATTCTCCAGGCCCCTTCATTTTCACACAGTGGACTATAAAAAAGCAATAAAGCAACAATCATCATAAGTGTTTTATAAGAAAACTCGGTTTAAAGATATTTCGAATTAATTTATTTTCAGAAATTTGTCTCAAGATCTTAACGTTATATATTGAAGATATGTTGTTTGTCTGTATTCGCACATTAAATTAATTTGCATTTGGGTCTAGGACGCCTTATAAATGTCTTGTAAGCTGTGTATTGTATAGGGTTTTGAACGTGCTGCGCAAATGCCTAGACCGTGATGAATATGTAACTATGTATCTTGTATCGTGTACATACAACTGAAGATGGAGCCGGGATACAACCAACTATGTATCTTCTGTCTTGTACACAACACTTAAAATGGAGCCGGCTACAGCACAACACCGACGATGATGCCAGACTACAACTTATTATCTATCGTGTATCTTGTACACATCATTGAAGATGGAGCCATGCTACTCATAACTATGTATATGGTATCTTGTACACACAACTGAAGATGGAGCCGGGCTACAGTTATATATATTGTATCGTGCACACAACACTGAAGATGGAGCCGGGCTACATATATGCATCTTTTATCGTGTACACACCACTGAAATGGAGCCGGGCTACAGTTATATATATTGTATCGTGCACACAACACTGAATATGGAGCCGGGCTACAGTTATATATATTGCATCGTGCACACAACACTGAAGATGGTACCGGGCTACAGTTATATATATTGTATCGTGCACACAACACTGAAGATGGAGCCGGGCTACAGTTATATATATTGTATCGTGCACACAACACTGAAGATGGAGCCGGGCTACAGATATGCATCTTTTATCAGTCTTGTACACACCACTGAAGTGGAGCCGGGCTACAGCTAACCGCTAACCATGTATCTGTACACTGACGACGGAGCCGGGTTACAGCTATGTATATTGTATCTTGTATACCACAATGAAGATGGGTCCGGGCTCCAACTATGTTACTTGCATTTATACAAAACGTCAAATATGGAACCGGGCTACAGTTAACTATGTATTTTGAATCTTGTACACGTCACTGAAGATGAAGCTGGTCTACAATTAACTATGTATCTGTATAGTGATAGTGTACCCACCATTGAATCTGGAGCCGGTATACAACTAATTGTATATCGTGTAATTTATACACAGCACATAAATATGGGGTCGAGTAAAACTTACTATGTATCGTGTATCTTGTACACACCACTGATAAGATGGAGCCGGGTTACAACTATGTATCGCGTATTTTATAAACAGCACTGAAAATAGAGCCGTGATACAACTAACTATGTATCGCGTATCTTGGTTTACCACCACTAATTGCATGTAAGCCTCCGAGGTGTATCGAATGAAGTTCCTTTAATAAAAAGTAATCCCTCCTTTTTTGATGAAAACGGGATTTATAAGTAGGGGAAAACTGCCCATTTTTATTCGATTTTGTGGTTGTATGTATAAGAAGCGTATTTATAAGTTTACTGGATCACTGATGAACATTTTCGAAATTTCGACTCTATGCTTACACTTTGTGAGCAATAAAAACACTCAGTCCATGAAAACAGCTGTACCCTTGACCTGTTTAGTAAACAAAGAAGAACTTCTTACATGTCTTGTGACCCCACCTTTTCTGGTAATTTTTCAAAAGGAAAATTAGTTTTCTATATGAGCATTATCCATACTTGAGTTGAATTTGCAGAAAATCATTAATATGTGACACTTTAACATTGGTGTCTGTGGGGAAAATAATTAGTGGTATAATTAATACCTCTTGTACACAGCACTGAAAATGGAGCCGTGCTACAACTAACTGTGCATCGTGTATCTTGACGACAGAGCCGGGCAACGTATCGTTTTCACATTAAAATTTAGTCTAGATCATCTGCGACGACTGCTTGTTTTCAAGACAAACATCTAGAACAATTCTTCTAAACTAAGTTTGACGCGGCAGGCATTTTACCGAGATTCTGGTATCGTTTCTGATTGGCTGATACAAGATATACAGAACGGCAGGAAGACAATAAATTAAAAAACAAAACAAAGAGGGAAACAAAATACGGATGGTTAAAATTACTTTAATAATAATAATAAAATAATAATAATAACAACAATTACGGTCATGTGCTTCCGGTTTCAAATGTGTTTCTGCACAAAGGGTCAATACGTTTGTAATTACAATCAAGCGTCGAAGATGATCAAGCCTAATTTAAATTAATATCTTAAGATGGGGCCGGACCACTACTATGTATGTGTATGATAACACAACATTGAAGGTGGAGCTACCGGGCTACAGCTATGCGTCTTGTATATTTACACAATGGCCGGGAGAAAGTTGGTAAGTAGGTGGTAGTATGGCACTCTATATCTCAGTTCTTACAGTTTAACTTTTTATGCAATTTCAAGAAAAACAATATTGTTATCATTCTTTTCTGATGTTCCAGCCACGGAGTATGTTTGAAGCCAAACATCAAAGGGGATTGGAATGTGTTCTATGATAGCTTGAGGTGTCTGACAAATATAAACAAACGCAAGGACGGGAACCAGCTTGAGTACGTGGACCATCTGAGCGGGAAGCGGATCGGGGGTAACCGACACTTTGTCTTCCGGCTGGAAGCAGACAACACTTATCAAATAAAAGATAACGCACTGTGAGTGTATAATTGAGTTTAAATATAATATGCCTGTTTATTTGTATTAATTGACCACTTTATAATTGCGTAAAATTATAAATTAATTAACAGATAAAGTATTAGAGTAAAATAGTTTAAAACATTATCAAAACCGTTGTTTTAATATGAGTCGTTTGATCAGTAAGATATATTTTTATTTATTTTAAATATATATTTTTTTATTTTTGTTTATGTAAGCATGATACAGACCTAAAAGTCGACTATACAAATTAGTCTATATTGTATTTCTATTTATTTTATTAATTACATATAATGCATAAAACTTGGTTTATTACCCTATATACTAATATTGGTTAGGACGTTTAAATATAAATCTTATGTATTTTTTAGTTTTACCAAGGTAGTAGCAACGGTTATTGACGGTATGACATATATAAACACAATTAAATGCATATAGTTACGTGCGAAAGAAATAGAGAAAAAAGAGGTAACAAAAGACGAAATCTAAGCAAACTTTAAAAAATGGGAGGGACGTATAATAATAATCAGTTTTACAAATTAAGATAAACTATAAAACAGTATACGCTCCCCCAACATCCCCCACTCCCCCGTATAAAGACGTATAAGAAGCATACGATATTTAAAAGGAGCTGAACATTATTCGTATATAAAACCTTTCATCTAACCTGTATTATATGAGAATTATTTGAAAGTTGAAAACTATTTTGTTCATAAGAATCATATGAAAATATGTGTATTTTAATAATGAAGGTTTCGTGAATAAATTTCCATGCGAACATTGCATCAAACTCCAATTATTATTATATACATATCATACGGTAGGTTTTATATGAGAATCATATAAGAATTATATGACTCTCATATGGAATGCAGTCATATGTATGTTTTGTATGGCAAAATTTCCTTTGATTATTTAAGGTTATACATATAATCACGGTGTTCTGGTTGAATGCTTTTTGGCAGAGTCATGGCCCTTTCAAGGTTTTAATATACACACTTTGTCTGGACTAATTTTCACGAACCGTTGCTACGGCTAGAAATACATATTGAAAAAGGAATTAAATAATTCATTAAAATTACGTTCTCAATGTAACAGCTAACTATAGTACAAAATTGCCCTTTCATACCATACTGAAACGTATTTTAGTTGGGTCTAAAATCCCTATTGAAATAGCCCCATCCATATTCAAGTTTCGAGGTTTTCAAAATACGTACATGTACTATCGCCTAATAAATGATTAAACACTTCAGTCCGGCACATACATTCTAAATTCTCCATTGCCTCGATAACGCGCTTGTACGCGATTTTTAAATGTGTTATTTTTTACACTACAATAAATAACGCTCTGCAATAATTCAGGCAATGAGACTTCCCATTTATTCTGTTTGACAAAAATGGGCGATAAAATTTGTTTTCCTTCACACTCGAATGGGGAAAACAAAGCGTTTTGTGTCATCACTTTCGCTTTGGAAGACGTTATTGCAAGCGGGTTCTATCAAGGGCCCATAAATTGCTCCTAACCAGAATAGGGGCTGTTTTGTTCGCATTGATACGGAAGATCGTATCTTCCGCCAAACATTTTATTGCATTCACTTGATTTATGGATAAAAGTGAAATTTATAACCTGTGAGATTTATCTCCGTCTGAAGCCTGTCCGAGACCAACGGTTGACATGACATGGTGAAAAAAAATATGTCAATGGAACATGGCATGGCGCGGAAGATGGATATTGTACTGTGCGAGGTCTATACAGTCGGAGCCTAGCAAAAATGAAGCCATAAAACACAATAAAGTACTTTTTTAACGGCATGCTTCTGAGTCGTACAGGCAGACAATGTTTCACGCTCTGTTCCACAATAAAAATGTCTACAATACACACGATTCAAAAGTGGTCCACTGAGAACAGAAATGCATATCAATCAATACATTTTGTTTATGTTTTTAAATATAAATACAAATACCACGAAGTCAAACAAAACAGCAAAAATCACACCCTTAAATGAGACGCAAAACAACATGAAAAAATGCATCTACAATCTACAATATGCACGAGTCGAGCAAAGCAGGGAGAACAAATAAACAAAACAGAGTATTGGTTGGATGCTGCCGTGAAGCTTCGTAAAGAAATAAACACTGTCTATTTTAAATATAGACAAGCATCCGATTTTATTAAATGTATTAGTCTGTTTTTATGTAACTAATTCGGAATACAAACATCCACATTTTATCGTTGACATAAATGCTCTTTAAATTGATTTTAAGGGACCACATGATTTAAACAAATATAAATAGTAATGTAAAGTGGTCATACAAATGTCAAATCTTCCTAAAGATTGAATTGCGTTTCAAAAAACAGCATCTAGTTTTTCGTTAAATATATTATATTTTAATTATAATCTTAATTTTATTTCTTCTTCTTCTTCTTCTTCTTCTTCTTCTTCTTCTTCTTCTTCTTCTTCTTCTTCTTCTTATTATTATTATTATTACATAATTATTATTAATTTTATTATTATTACTTTCTTCTTCTTCCTATTCTTCTTCTCCTTCTTCTTCTTCTTCTTAAATTGTCTTCTTTTTCTTCTTCTTCTTCTTTTTCATTATTATTGTTGTAATTATTATTATTATTGTTATAAATTAATTATAAATAAAAAAATAAATCATGATATTTTAAGGCCGTTTTTCGTCATCGAAGTTTATGTTACTGTTCTATGATTCCAGCTCAAATTTACCAGGATTTATCCATTAACATGGCCGTTAGTCAACTGACCTTATATATTTATCGTGACTTACCGTAAAGAAATTATAAAATAATGATACTCTCGATGCATTGGTATTCATACACTAGAATTATTTTAATATTTGATTGAAAATAAGCACTTCCCTGGAACATAAATTGACGTCTAACAATATTACGAGTTATATTATTTAATGTGAAAACAGGTGAAGTATTTCTGTTTCAAATTATTCCTGTCTTCTGTGATACCTGGGTGTGGTTAAAATACGTAACAGTGTAAACATAAATTAATTATATAATATGAATGCTTCAGGGCCAGTTCCTTGCACAGATTTGATTTTGCATATATAACTGCCAACATGTATATACGTTCTTGTTTTGTTTGTGTAATTATTTTGTAATTGGTTATCTATCATTGTTGTTTGTATACTATGTGAATCTCCTATATGGAGGAAATAAAGAATATTATTATTATTAGTTATATTATTTAGGTTTATTATTTAATGTGAAAACAGGTGAAGCTGTATTTCTGTTTCACACTATCGTCTCCGCATATTCCTGTTTTCTGTGATACCTGCTATGATTGTTTGATTGGCAGGCCAATTTCAGGCAAATATCTCTTCTTTTGCCATTTTAGAAAAAAAAACGTAACATGGTTCGTTAAAGGTACACACGGCAATGGTGAAGTCTTTATCAACGAAATTGGTATCTTGATTTATAACAACTTTAAACTTTTTTTCATATAACTAAAATAAAAACTTACTTAATTTTTGGGTTTTTTTATTTTGTCTTCAATGCTCTGTATTTACAACTGGGCCTGTATTCGTAAAGCTTCTTAGCAATATCTTAACTTAAGGGTGACCACTGCTGAGGTTTTGGATTTTTGCACTTCCGGAAATTTACATTTGTTATATTTCAAAAATTATAATAAAACTGGAAAAAATAATTATACAGTAACAAACTCATGCCCAATAGGGATATTTTAGTGCAAAAAAAATGAACATTTTTTAGATTTTTTTTTTTACCTCACATTTTGTGCCCAAAATTGACAATTTTTAACATAAGCCAAAATGGGGGGTAGGGGTACAAAATATGGTATTTCTCAAAAACCGTTTAAGATATTCACTTAATTTAAACTTTATTACAAATACATGTGTTCGGATATACAGAGACAGCAATACAAAGTATTGTTCCTATTATTTGTTCCAGACCTATGCCGTTATATGTCAGAGCTCGTCGAAATCTAAAAAAGCACATTTTTTTCTCAGTTTTTATTGAATATCTTTCTTATATGCACACCGACCCCCAATTTTTATTTTTTCATTCTGATACTCAGGTCTTGTATATATTGTAGACAAAATATCTCAAAAAGTTATCTGTTCCTTTATCATGAAAAATTTATGGATCACAAATTTAAAAATGCAATTTATAGTGAACTGGGTGGGGTAATGACAAGGGATGTACTAATTTTTCAGATGGTGATAAAAATACCCCAACCCTTAATTTTTCGTCCTAAAGTATGATCTATTACATTAAAAAAGACAGAAAATCGATACCTGTTCTGTAAACCACACTACACACATGTAAGTTGCCATACACAATTTGCAGCTGATTCAGAATTTAAAACCGCACTGTGAGAGTGTATTACTAAAGATTAATTTTGCGAAAAAGTTAAATCACCGACCCATCATTATTTTTCCAGAAACTAACTAGTAATATGTTAGTCTTCATAAAAAACAGGGAAATAAAAAATTCTATCTGTTCTGATATTCACCAGAGGGCACCCTTAAGTCCAATTTTATCAATTTTTGAAACACCCTTTTCTATCGATTTAAGACGTTTTCTTAATGTTGCTTATAAGATTATGGATAAATAAATACAACTGAATATTTATCTTAAAATAGATGGTTTGTAGTGACCCTGAGACGTCAATAAGGATATTTAAAAATGTGTAACAATCTTTGACTCAAGTAATATTTTCCACTTAAATGGCTTTATGAATACGAGCCCAGGTTTACGTATATTATAAGTACAATACAATCAACCATTAGCAATATGCAAAATCAATTTGCATACCTGTTCAAATATTTATTAATAATGATTAACAAATATGCCAGCTTTGTAGAAAAAGAAATGGGACGTCAAATCAAGACTGCATGTGTCTCTTTAAAGGTACGCACGGCAATCTTGATGTTTTAAAAAAAAAATATGGTCCCGTTATTTTTCCTACATAAATTGCATTTCTTCAATCATTATTATTAATTCTAAGAACAGAATAAAGCAATTTATATTTGCATATTATTAACTGTTGATTATATTGCACCAATACTATATGTAAACATGGCAGAATAAGACGAATACATCATACTAAACTTTTTGTTTAAATTATATGCAAGCATGTTACACCCATCGCTATCTATGAATAATACTATTATTCAAGAAGTAGAAACTCATAAACATCTCGGACTTATATTTTCGGACTTGATTGTAGTTGGCATGCACACCTGAAAGAAAACAAACATGGGAACGCATTAATATTATGAGAAGCCTCAAATTTGTTCTAGACTGTAAATCCCTAGAAGCCATTTATTCTACATTGATTCGACCAATTTTGGAATATGCTGACGTAGTTTGGGATAATTGCACACAATATGAAATAAATGACTAAAAAAAATACAAATAGAAGCTGCTAGGATAGTAACTGGTGCAACTAAATTAGTATCAATATCCCTATTAAATGACGAAACAGGGTGGGAAAGTCTGCAATAACGTCGTAACAAGCATAAACTAACATTCTTTAAAATGGTAAATATAATTACAGCCCCATACTTATATGAACTAGTACCCGACAATGTAGCCGAATCCGCACAATATGAACTCCGAAACACTAATAATATAAGAACCATTCCATGTAAAGCACAACTATTTGCTTAATCCTTCTTACCATCCACAATAAAAAAAATAGAATGAACTACCAGAACATACAAGGAATACCCCTACCGTCGATGCTTTTAAAAGGCAACTTAATATCTCCAATATACGAATACCCCACTACTTCTACTATGGGGAGCATAAGGCACATATATACCATACACGTCCTCGGCTGAAATGTAGCACTCTAAATCAGCACTCATACGCCAAAAATATAATAGAAAATCCATTGTGCAATTGTGGGTCAACAGAAGACACGAAATGTCTTACTGTGCTGTAGACAATTTACAGAAACGACGCATTTTAAATAATACCCTAAGGCCATTGGGATTACTTAATGTAAACACTACCCAACTTTAGACAGTATCCCTCACACATCTAATGAAACAAATATTTCAATTTTCAAAGCTGTACAGAAAAACATTATCAGCACAAAACGATTCGAAATAAACTAACCTCGAATAAATAACGCCTATTCGGGCGACCAAAACGAGAAAAAAACACACAACAAACTCTCTTCTCCAACTCTATCTACTCGTTTCTTTATTCATCCATTCTTATTATTATTTGAAATTCCTTAACTAAAAGCCAAACTATTTTAACATTTCTATTGGTTCATGATTGTACAGACATCTGAATATCTTCGTTTCATAACATTATGTAATTATGGAAACGGATTGATATACGCTAAAAGCTTTTTTCCGAATCCACGTCAAATTGTGTTAAATTCATTATAATATTGTGGTACCATAACAATTGTATACATCTGAGAATAAAATGTTGTTTAACCACGTTAAAGTCAACATGATACTGGATATGTAAATCGAGAACGATAATTTCAATGCTTGATAAACACTTCAAGATTGCCGTGTGTCTCTTTAATGTTCTGTAGTATTCATTCCACTATGTTCTTTTCCGACGATGATTGATACGCAGACTATAAGGGACGTATTATTTATTTATTGCCGGGTATAAATCAAACAGTCAATACACACCAAACGAATTATCTCACTAAGTTTATTTTTCTAGAAAATACATAAAATATCTCTTAGAATTAGCTGATATTAAGGCATTTTCTTATTAACAGTTTACATCAGTCTATCTTATTTTGTGTTCTACTTGCTATATTTAGTCTTGTGATTGTTATTACGAATTTAATTGATATAATGTAAAAATAGACTATGATTAATATTAATATAAAACATATATATTACTATAACCGAATACATTGACAGTTACAGTTTGCTAAGGTTAGACATTTAAAACGATTTTAAGGGAATTTAATAATGTCATTTAAAATGTGTATTATTTAAAACGGATTTTAACTTGGACATTATTAACAGAATATGTATATGTATATATAGATTAAAGCATTTTTTATTTAAATTTCGCAATATTTAAAATATGTTTAACTTATACATTATTAACGAACTATGTATTATTCAGGTATTTATAATTTAAATAGTTTGCGATTATTCAAGATTTATATATACAAACTCGTATTAAGAACCTAAATTATTTACGCTGCAGTTCCTTTTTATTTATTTAAATAGTATTTAATTATGCTATATAAAATAATATTAATCAAGTATATTTTCTGCATTCTACTAGAACGAATGCTTACTTCAAAGGCTGAGGTAATTATAAAAAATACATATATTTACAAAGATTAATTAGTATTTGACAACGCGGCTGAATTTAGTTTAATTCAAATTGCTATTGTTTGTCTTTAAATTGTGCTCAATGTTTTAGTCATGCTCATATATTATGATGCTGTTTTTATCTTAATATCCTTAATATGTGTTCAGCTAATTTCTCTAGTTGTATTGTAGACTGACTTCCTTTAGAGAGCTATGTGTCTTGCAAAGGCACTGCTTTGTACTCGACCAAGAGAAGATCACTTCAAAAAGAAAACAACAACAACAAAAACGACTCTTCACAATATCCTAGTTCGGTAATTTAATCAAAATCCAATGAGTCCTAATTCTTGTTTTAACAGTAAGACGAATGTTAGTCTGAGGGAGCTTTTTTCATCCCAAACGAAATTTGTTATTGTGTCAGTCAGTGAGACGAAAACTGTAACAGATTTATTCTATAAATGCATCCTCCGTTGATCATATAGATTGAGTTCCTTCCAAGGTGTTATTCCGTTCAATTTGTGTTAAAAACGATACGTTAAAATGGCCGCCCAGAACAGGCAAATTAGCAGTTCGCGCTCAGTGGCCAGCGGTTGTATGCGTTGAGAAATGGAAAATAAAAGAACATTGGTCACAACTGTCACTTAGTAAAAGAGAAGCGACCAATCAATGCATCTCGCCTCACCAATCTTGTTTAACTAGAAGTTATGGTTTTCCTTTGAAGTGTGGTCTAGTTTCCAGTATCGGCAGGATTCTTCCTACGGCGGTTAAATGTACGGTATTACTATATAGAACATGCACATACCAAAAGTTAAATCAAAATACGGATATATCTGTGTTTACATGTATAACTATTTGTATTTAAAGAAAATAAAACAAAACAAAATATCTACATCATTCTGCTTTGCTTGCAGTTTGATTTATACATTAACACACTACATCTTTCTAACTATATACATCAATTAAGGGGTCGACATTACACATTCGGTGGAAATGAGTGGTTTCAACATCCTACTTTTCTGCTAAATCACACCCCTCAGCAGTGTTGTATAGAGATTGGTTAATACGAAAATATAAGCAGTCTCTAAAAGGGATGTTGCTTTATGTTTTATCTATACTGCATTGTGCTAGACGTTCACTGAGTTTAAGATAAGGTTGGTGATGATACTTTATAAAGTTTTTTTTCCATTTTATATTACAAATTATACGTTATGATGCAAAAAACAACAACACCGCATACTTTTTTTTTATGAGGTCATTTACTAATAGAGATTCTTTCACGGAAGTCAAACAACCATTCTTTCTGTGTTTTGATATCATGATGTTCAGAAGAAGCAATATTTAACATGTCTTAATTTGTATATACAAAGGACAAAAAAAAAAGAGTAGAAATGTCTATAACAGTGCAGCATTCACGGAACACTTTCAGCCAAAAACAATGCTTACAAAACAACAAACAGTTACAAGGAAAAATAGAAGCAAAGTATGGGACACCACAAACAGAAATAAGTATGGGACACCACAAACAGAAATAAGTATGGGACACCACAAACAGAAATAAGTATGAAACAGAAATAAGTATGGGACACCACAAACAGAAATAAGTATGGGACACCACAAACAGAAATAAGTATGGGACACCACAAACAGAAATAAGTATGGGACACCACAAACAGAAATAAGTTGACAATACTAGTAGGATACCGCCTTGGAACGGTCGATGGTGAAAAGATCACAGGAGGTATAAACCAGGTTCTAGGGTGCACCACACCTCACTTTGGAACGGTCAGTGGTGAAAAGATCACAGGAGGTATAAACCAGGTTCTAGGGTGCACCAACCCTCACTTTGGAACGGTCAGTGGCGAAAAGATCACAGGAGGTATAAACCAGGTTCTAGGGTGCACCACACCTCACTTTGGAACGGTCGATGGCGAAAAGATCACAGGAGGTATAAACCAGGTTCTAGGGTGCACCACACCTCACTTTGGAACGGTCAGTGGCGAAAAGATCACAGGAGGTATAAACCAGGTTCTATGGTGCACCACACCTCACTTTGGAACGGTCAGTGGCGAAAAGATCACAGGAGGTATAAACCAGGTTCTAGGGTGCACCACACCTCACTTTGAAACGGTCGATGGCGAAAAGATCACAGGAGGTATAAACCAGGTTCTAGGGTGCACCACACCTCACTTTGGAACGGTCAGTGGCGAAAAGATCACAGGAGGTATAAACCAGGTTCTAGGGTGCACCACACCTCACTTTGGAACGGTCAGTGGCGAAAAGATCACAGGAGGTATAAACCAGGTTCTAGGGTGCACCACACCTCACTTTGGAACGGTCAGTGGCGAAAATATCACAGGAGGTATAAACCAGGTTCTAGGGTGCACCACACCTCACTTTGGAACGGTCGATGGCGAAAAGATCACAGGAGGTATAAACCAGGTTCTAGGGTGCACCACACCTCACTTTTACTCTATTGTCAACCCAATACAAATGAACAGTATAAATAAAGATACTGATTTGAAAGTCTTTATTTATCGAGGGTGACCCAATTAGTTTATACTAGTCTTCCTTGGGGCCCTCTAAATCTTCCTTGGGGCCCTCTTTACTCCCTTCAAACTTGATCCTCTAAAAAACTAGGCAGCATTTAATATGCAATATATGTATGAAACAAAGATGATCATGTACATATGAATATAAAAAGACCTACAAAGTTACGAAGTTCTCAATGACTTGGCAAAAGCCACACAACAAGAGAATACACCATTAAGAACTATTAGTCTGCCATCTTTTAAAAAAATGTATCCAAAATTAATGGGATATGGCCAAGTGAAAGTTTCAACCCAATGCATAGTTCAGTCATGAGCAATATCAACTATATAGTACATGACAGTAACTGAACACTATTGATGTGAACATAATATCAGAAAGAATATTTATTTTATAGAAATTGTGCCCCTTATATCCGAAATGTTTGATACAATTTTACTCAAAGTTGTTTTGTTTTTCATATGAAATAAATTCGTGCATAGAAAATCCCCTTTATCCAGAGAGAGCACACAAGACTTAATTAATAAATAAAATACGCCATTTTATCGCATCAACCAAATTTCGAAGTACACCATTGTAAATATGCAAGGATATGTGTTTTCAAAATATTCCCAATGCTATATTATGCTGACATTGGCGGACTTTCTCTGTCATACTATTATAACACATCCGCACTATATGTGTGGATGAATATGTGTGGATGTGTTCAACACAACTGAATGACTATTTTAGCACCAAAATGCAATGGCACCGTAGCTACTCACTGTACCACAAACACAGAGCAAATTAACTATACAATGAAAAGGACAATACACAACAATACACAACAGAGTGGCGAAAACAGGGTTACCGACTTGGAACGGCGGTCAGTAGGCAATATGGCCCACTGGTTAGCTCATATCGATTTCAAGTGTACACAACCTCGCTAGTATTGCAAAACATAACTAAATGATCATTAGGCATGTCTATATTTGAATGAAAATGGTCCAAACCAAATGACAAGATATAAATCCTATCAAACGAACTGTTCATTCGAATGTTTTACCATACCACATATTTCAATTTATAATGTAACTGCTGCTTTTCATGTGCACCATGTGCGTATTGAAGGCACATGGTTGAAGGCACATGGCGTGTAAAGACAATCTTCTTTTTCTAACAGTGTACTTCAAATTTGGATGATGCAATAAAATGGTATATCTATTTTTATGTCTCGTCGGCTCTCGTTAGATGAATGGACTATTATATGCACCAATTTATTTCACATATAAAACAAAACAGATTTGAGTAACATTATATCAACATTTTCGGATATAAATATGAAAAGTTACAGATTTATAGGGAAAGAAATGACATTAACCGTATGGAAAAAAAAATTTACTCTTTTAGCAGTAATGCTTTGTATGACATGTAAAGGATTTTGCATCATTTGTAGTGCTTTTCTTTGCTTTAACTGATATTTATCCATATTCTATATATGGCAATTTTCGAACTATGACGTCTTAGTTTCAAAAATGACGGCTTAATGGCCATATCTTTTTGTTTATCATCCGATATTGATAATTCTTTTACCTTTCCAAGTTTTTAAAAGCGCTCACCCTAGAACCTGGTTTAAACCCCCAGCGGCCTTTTTTGCCACTGACCGTTCCAAGGCGGTAGCCCTATTGTCAACCCTTTTGTGTTTGTGATGTCTTGTTTGGCCTTTTATTCATCTTTGAAGTTATTCTTTGTTTCTGTGTGTGTTTGTGGTTGACTGTCGTCCTTGACTGCTACTTTTCCTGTTCGATGTTTATATCTGATTGACGGAGTTGCTCTCTAGTTATACAAATATAACGAGTATTAACCCGAACTTTAAAAAACCCGAATACGTTGAGAAACATAAAACCAATTAGAAGTTGCTCCAGTCCAAGTGTATTAACAACGTTAAAATGGAAATCATCTCTCTTGTCATAGATCTTGCTTATTGTTTCTCCAATTCAATAGCGAGATGTTAGTCGTGAAAAGAAGCGACTGTATCAGAAATATTAGCTTTGTCAAGTTTGTTATTTAGGATAGATAACATTAACTATAATAGAAAATAAATGATTGTCAATGTTCAATATTTCATCCATATAGTGAAAACCTATGATGACATGTGCTTGAGTATATGGTGAAAGACTCAAAATAAAATCTCTTTCTTTGCAATACAAAAACCAATCTGCGGCAAAGATGCATAGATCGTACCCAAAGGGATACGGACAATTTGTTCCATAGCTTCTTGGCAAGTCCTTACACTTATTACTAACTAATACTGTGGATTTGTCTAAGGCAAAAGTTGTTTAACAAGAGCAATATGCCTTTCTTTGATGGGGTTGTGTGGTAAGGTTGTATACAGTGTGGCAAGGTCATTGCACATTTGATTGCACATTTTATCAAGAACGTCTACCGAATACTTTATTGACCAAACTAAATGTATCCCAGATTTGTTTATCCCAATCTTTTTACGTGTTCTGCAATGGCAGCAAGACAAGAAGTTAACAGTTTGGAGATAAGTATAAAAGTCGAACAGGAAATGCAGCTTTCATAGAACACAGTAACCCCAAAAACACGCAAAAAGACAAACATGAATGGCAGATGTTAATAATGAATAAAGGCATATGACGTCAGAAACACAAAAAAGGGTTGACAATAGGGCTTGGAACGGTCAGTGGCAAAAAAGGCCGCCCGGGGGTTTAAACCAGGCTTGAAAACGGTGCATTAAGTTATATAAGCAGAAATAACGTCATGCTTAGTAGATTGCACAGGAGAGTTCGAATGAGTGCTTCTTGGTTCCAAAGATAACACGTTGACGTAATGAAGGCGTCAAACAATAATTACATTATTAGCTGCTTTATCAGCGGGATCTAGAACAAATTTGTCATGAAATAAAATTTGGAATCTCGATTTCAAATTACGAAATGGAAATCTATGTCTCGGAAGAAGTAACAAAGGAGTTCGTTGTATACACTAACTGTTTCCAAGCAGAAATGGAGATAGATATTATTAACCATAGTAGAAAAAAAGCGGTTGTCAATGTTCAGTATATCATCCAGATATCGAGAGGTGTTATTAAAGGCTTCCATGACATCTGCCTAATATCTATAATAATAATAATAATAATAATAATAATAATAATAATAACGATTTTATTTAACGAGAAAACTCATTTGAAACTAGTCAATCTACCATGAGGCCCTCAACAATACAATATATACAATATTTACAAGTAAAAATGCATTTAAAGTGGTATATTCAGTTAATGTAAATATGTTTAAATAGAACTGCAAGACTTAGTTATTTACTAATATATCGGATGGTGAATCCACTGTAAATACAGTGTTTTGAATTGATTTACACATTGGGGCATTTTTTATATGGTTGGGAAGAGAGTTCCACACTTTAGAGCCTGAATAAGCAAATGACTTTCTGAATAACTCACTACTGGGTCTGGGAGAATATAGTTGTAGATTTGATGATGATCTTAAATTCCGCATATGGACATTTGAAGTTAGAGTAAATGCGTCTTTAAGATAAGCAGGGGTCTGATCATTAACTGTTTTAAACATAATGATTGCTTTTTGAAATATAACTCTTTCGGGAAATTCATCCAACTTAGTTCAGTAAAAATTTCAACGAAAGGAGTTTCGAAATTTTTATCTAGAATACATCTTGCAGCTCTTTTTTGGAACCTTACAAGGTTATCTTCGAGAGAAGTATTACAATTTCCCCATATCACACAAAGTCATCAAGATGGGGTAAGATATAAGAATTGAAAAATAATTTGCATAAGAAAAGTAAATCTTTATGCGAGATAACAGGTATAACAATGAATTACATTTTTTCAGAACTTTATCAATTTGGGTATTCCAAGAGAGAGTATTGTCAGTTGTAACACCGAATATTTTTTCTTCGTAACTACAATTAATAGTTTCATCTTATATCTGAATGGAAGGGGCATTATCATAAATATGATGTATTTTGTTCTTAGGTGAGAGATACATTATTTTTGTTTTTGATGCATTGATAGACATGCGATTAGTATCGCACCAGGCGTTGACGTTGATAAGGTCATTATTGAGTGAATTTCCAGCGTCGACAAGATATGGATTTGAAGTTGAAAGCGTTGTATCGTCTGCAAAAATATCCGTGACAGTGTTTTCCATAGATAATGGCAGGTCATTGATGTAGATTAAAAATAATAAGGGACCTAATACAGATCCTTGGGGTACACCCGATACAATGGGTGAAGATTCTGAAGTTATACCAGCAACCTGAACTTGCTGGTGTCTGTTATTCAGATGTGATGAAAACCAGGAAAGTGTAGAACTATATATTTTGTAAATTTTGAACTTTTTTATTACTTGCTTTATTTTTTTATACCTGATATGTTTAGATAGAATGAAAATAGACGCTCCTGGTGGATCTGTTTACAATTTTTCCATGGCCATACGTTATTTATCACAAAGTCTAAAATTCATTTTGACCCCATTGTTTACATTGTAAAAATTAAAACAACATGGCGGCTTTATTTTTAGAAAAGTCTATTTCTAGGGTTCGGATGTACCAAGTAAAATGTAGGCAATGCAGGGTAATTTTGTTGTTCAAAGTTCAGCAACTCCAGCAATCGAGCATACGTATAATGCGTTTATATTTTGTTATTTACACCAATATTGGTCAACTGATCTTTTTTAAGTCATCCTACTCTAGAAAAATTAAATGTTCCGCCGTCGCCATTATAGTTTTTGGCTGTCAATAAAATGACATGTAAACATGGGGTTCAGAATGAATTTTCGTTCTATCTAACCATATCAGGTATGAAAACATACAGCAAGTAATAAAAAAAATCTCGATTCCTATTCGACGTTTAGGCACCCTGAAATGCACAGTAGTGAAAGTTCAACATGAAATCTCTTTTTTCAAAGCAATACTAAAAGAACTCTGCTACAAGAGATGCCCAGTTCGTAACCAATGAGATAAAAACAATGTTTCTAAAAATAGTAGTTTCAGTTTGTGTTTGTGACGTCATATGCCATTATTCTTTGTTAACATTGCCATTCATGTTTGTCCATTTTCGTGTTTTTTTGGGGGTTTACTGTGTACTGTGAAAGCTGCATTTCCTGTTCGACTTTTAGATTATTATCTATTAAGAATATATTAAGTTCTTCACAAACGTTTTGGCAAGTTCACATAGTGTACTTGTTAAAGCCGCCCCTACTAAAAAGTCTTTAAAATTGACACATTTATACTTTTTTTCTTTAGCTAAAGTTTTTCTTTTTAATTAGAACAATAAACTTGGTTTGGTAAGGTTGTTTTGTCAGAATGAATATATTGGGGAAAAGTCATAAATACTTATAGGTTAAACTCGACACTTATTTCAAATTGTATCAACGTCTCCTAAGTGTTTAATTGACCAGCATAAATTAATCCCAGAGTTGTCATAAGCTGTGCTGGTTGACGCCATATTTAACGGGCAACATGACAAGAAGTTAAACGTTTGAAGATACTCGTAGTGAAGCAGGCACTAGAATTATAAATAAACCGGGCTTTATATCGCGTAAAGTAGAATGCCGCTTAAGCCGGTGCTAGGCGGCCTGATAGGTATTGCACTCAATATTACCTCTCATGGACAGACTCAATAAAACAGAATCTGCCACTTTAATCTCTTGTTTGTGTTTGTTGCTTCCATGGGATACCATTATCAATATTTACTGACATTCATACTAGCGTTTGTTTAGTGCTGTGTTAGGGCCGTAAAAGTTCGCCCCGACTACAACTCAGTAGTGTTATTACATACGGGTCCTTTGGAATCCTCAAGCCCAATCGTTGTGGCTTTAACGTGGAATATCGCTTAAAGTAGAATATCACTCAAGCTGGTGCTAGGAGGCGTGAGAGGTGTTGCACTTTTCATTACCTCTCATGAACAGACTCAATAAAATCGAGTCTGCTACTTTTATCTCTTGTTTCTGTTTGTTGCTTACAAGGGATCTCCTTTTGAGTATTTATTTGTAAGACTGTTTTTATGTAATTTGTGAATCCAGTAGAAAGTTAGAAAAAGTATGAGAGGAGACATTTGGAAATCGCCGAACACGAAAAATACAAAACCATATTACAATCTCGGTCTGACTGAGACTGTATATAAACGGTAATGAAAACTGCTAGATACCGTTCACGCCCTATGGGCCCCGGGTTTAGCAGAACTCAATGTTTAAAATGTCAGTAGTACGGAAAGTTTAGCCATCCTGAAGACGGTATGCATATGTCGGTGACCATGGAGCGTTCAATGTGTTAGTTTCATACCATTCCATGTCAGCGGAGTATAGTTTCTAAAAGTTTCGCCCTAAACGAGAAACCAATGGGCGATATACACAAATGACACAAATGCATATGGAATGTAGTTGGGAGCAGAGGTTATAAAGCCTTCGTATCACAAGTAACAGTTAAAAGACTAAACTAAAAAGCAGACAACATATACTCTAGAGAACCTCGAAAGGCTGGAGTAGTGGAACCACCTATTCCAAATTAAAGTAATGAAATAATGTATTGAGCTTAGCGATCTCTATAGATCGGAATGAATAACAGTTCTGATTGCAGTTTGGTTTGCGTTTCGTTTATCTCAGCCATGAAGCGGTGTACTCCGTTATATCCATTAACACAAGATCATTGTTGGCAGGTTTGACTGGAGAATATGAATCAGTGCTTCTGAGTTCCATAAATAAAACATTAACGTAATGTAGTCGTCAAGCAATAATTCAATAAGTAGCTAAACCACATTCTTATCGATTTATTAAAACATTCAGAAATCTCCTGAATGTGTTACACATATAAAAACAACAATTGTATCCAGAGGTCCGTGGTTCAATTCCCGGCTGCGGCACGCCACATTTTGGAATGACAGTTATTCTGAATATTTAAAACAAATTATTTATTGTGAAATTATTGGATACCGTATTTCATAATCTAGGTCTTAGAGGAAGTAAAGAGGCATAAGCTATATAAAAGTTAAAACAGATATATATGAGTTCAAGAATATATTTTTTCTAAGTGGAAAAGGAGTTTGAGGTCGTAATTTTACAGTCACATTCATTAGGACCGATTTTTGTCGATGTTAAATGTAGATATAAAGGTCGGACAGAAAATCTAGCATTCAAGGACTACAGTCAACTAAAAACACGCACGGAAACAAACAGTAATTACAATGAAGAATAAAAGGCAAGATATGACATCACAAACATAAAAGGGTTGACAATAGGCCTACCGCATTGAAACGGTCAGATGCATAAAATGCCACTGTGGGTTAAAACCAGGTACTAGGGAACAGCAAACTTCACACTTAATGTCAGCAACTAGTGTGTTGCATTAAAAATAATAGTTCTTCTTGTTGTGTTTATATTTGTAACAAATTAAACGGCTTTCTGAATGATTTAATATTTTGGAATAGAATCAATAACCTATTGTCTCAAAACAATTCTTGGTATATCAATATATTAGACGTGACGCGCGATGTTGGTCCAACATAGCGTAACAACGTCAAAACGTGTTTTTTTGTTGTTTATGTTAAACAGGACGACATTGTTTAATAGTCTAATACTCAGACCTAATATTAATATGTCTGTGTCTAATAGTTTAACCGGGTTGAAAGACTGATTCCGTTACAATATACTGGAATTGGAAAGATTTTTTCTTCATATCAGGAACAATTTAATTATTACTATTATTAGAATCAAATTACCTAATCATTTGTAAAATTCAACTTTGGTTCCTGATTTACTATTCTTGTTTTGTTCCCTGCAATGCAGTAAATTAATATTCTTTCTAAATATTATTTTGTATTATGTATAAAAGTGATTACAATCATACAACAAAATCATTAGTTCGCATAAAGATACAACACCCTCTGCAGGTTAACGGTACATTCGGAGGATTTTCTAACATTCACAATTTCACTGTGTGGCGATTTCATTTTTAAAGCAATTAAACTATTAAGACCTAAAAGTTAACGTGTTTCAAGCATAGTTAAGGCTGTAGTAGAATTATTTCCATGCATGGATAAATGCTTATTATTAAATACTTATTGTTCATTTCAAAACGCACGCGCCCATTACGTTAAAAAATGATAAAGTGATAAATATAATATAGTTATAATGAATATACAAAGACAGAAGGCCTGAATCTTATTCGGACATTTCTCTCTGTATATTAATTAATCTAACATTAGTTTCAGTCCGTATATGTTTTCGTAATAAGTGTGTTTTATTTTTGCATTTGACGTCTTTTAAGGTTTGATGTCTAAAAAACAACGGTGTGAAATTCCATTAAGACGTTTTCTTTAACTGAAAAAAAAATCATATATAAGAGTTAAGATACAACGTCATCGCATCAAGATACATTTGTGTGCATTTTTTGTGTAGAATCAACACTTGTGTCAGCTATTTCGTTTGTTAATTACTACCTCGTGCGTTGAACGTGTGGTCGCTGAAATGCTATATTTTCTGAAGTGTGACATTGCATTAAGACTTCAGAATTTGAATGACATTACGTGAGTTAGACAATGCAATTGATAATAATTACGTATCTGATGGCAGTGTTTTCGTGCATTTTAATGATATATAAAATAATACGTATTTAATGAATCTTCAACCTTGAAATTAATATTCTAATTAGGCATCTTCACTTAAATTTCAAATCTGCCCAATATCTTCGCGCTTACCTTTCGCCAGATTTGCTTTCTGCCTTATATTAATACGCAATAAAAAATGTTCCGTCATTTAACGTAATAACGAAGTTTGCCGCCATGAAAATGTCATTTAAATCCGCTCACGGAAACACTTCTTTTTCGCTAATATTCCCTTAAAGAAAATGAGCATTTATTACATCTGCCACGTCATTTAGGACGCTTTTTCTCAATTTTAAGTTGAAAAAAATGTAATTAGATTATTATTTGATATTTTGCAAAATGACATCAGTGCATTAGATATTTCAAGAGCTGTATACAAATGTATAGTTTAATGCACTTATGATGATGGTATAACTTGTAAAATCATCAAATAATTTATGGATAGTGGTATTTTAACCAATGGCACCAACATCGCGCGTCACGTCATTAAAACATGGTATTTTTTAGAAAATGTCTGTCTGAGATTTACTTAAAGCTACACATTCTGTATTTAAATCGATTTCTTCGTTGTAGGCGCGTCTTTCTTTGTAACTTCATGTTCACCAGCTCATGGCGAAATCGGGTATTTAAGTGATCAAATTTAACGCGGACATCATTTACTGTATAGACATTGAGTAGTGTACATCGTACAGTAGTATTATAATTTGTAGCAAAAAAACGTTTGCCTCTCTCTGGACTTGAACACACGATGTTTCTAATTTACAGTCGGTTACAGACTGCCGTTCTACCAACCGAACTAAAGGGGCTTCTTGAAAATGTGGTATATTTAGTACCATTTATTACAATGCAATATAACTTCATATATTTGAACGCACTTATACAGAACATCATGTGTGACATGAAAATCAACCATGCGTGGTTTAATAACATCTGTTATCAAATTAAAACTTGGATTCCGTTTCAAAACAACGTTATCTAGATCTTTTAATGTGCGGTTGATAAGTGTGCGCGGTTGATAAGAATGTGCTTGTGTCTGCGCTAGTTATTATGTAGTACCTACTGAATGTTAAAAATACTACAACGTACCAACAAATATCCGTGGCCGAGTGGTTATATCTAAATCAACAAGCGCAAATAAAAGCTAAACGTTACTGGTTCAAATCCTGTTCTGGACAATCTTATTTGTTCATGAAATATAATTGGAAGCCATATATTGATCGATGTTACGAGTACGGAGGCTAGATAAAATGTGATATTTTGCGCATCGATTCTGTATAATATTGTAGGGCCCCCTCTATTTTGCATTCTACTTTCGTTTTCACGATTTGAGGTTAGATCGACCTTTTAGATTGATATTTGTAATTTATTAACATAATGATTACTCTTTCAGTCTAATTTATCATCTAGACTAGATTCTATAAAGTTACCTTTTTGTAACGAGTGTATTCAGCCAAGTTTCTTGTTGTTTATTCTTATCGCGTGTTGTTTTGAATATGCTTCCGGTAACCATTTTGGATGTTTATGTCCGATGCATTGTGGGTTGTTTTCTATAGCAACGCTATGCGCGCTAAGTTTAAATCGAGTAGTAAATACTTTTGAAACACTCATTTCACATTTATTTAAGGTCAGATTGTTTATCCAAAGTAAATGTTTTATGTAAAAATCATTCATTTATTAATATTGTTTATTGTTTACTATAGTTTAATAGGAGAATACGTTGTAATTTCAGTCTTTAGTTAGGCTAGCAGGAAAAGCGCTCATATTTCATTGTGCGGTTTTGTGCGACTTTGACGTTGCGCAGTTTATTATGTATTTCATTAGGCAATGCTTGTGCGGCGTTCTTCGCACATGCAATTCTTGTGCGTCGCACAGTTTTAGGGATATTTAGTATTTAAGGAAAGGTCAACTGCGCACAAGGACTCCGACCTCCATTGATTTTCCAGCATCCTTGATTCATTTACTCATTGGTAATTTATTTATCTAATATCTACTGATAGGGAGCATTTATTTAGAATTTGTTTATAATAATACGTACTAAAAGACACTTAGTCTATTTTAAAGAGAGCATCTTTTATTAATCATAGTTTGAAGTAACTAAAGGGACACTTTGCATATTACACTTTAATCTAAGTCATTTGATAAGATCTACTAGATTCACTATTTCATAATCTGTTGAGTATTATATCTAGTCAAGAATTGTTACATTCGTTATATATTATATTAACTTGTTGATGATATTGATATTTAGCATTTCCTAAAGAGAGTATTAAAAGAAGGAAACGTTCACACGAGTAGTTCAATTATCTTCCTTGTTATTTTAATATGAAATAGTTGGTTTTTTTATAGCGTTTTATTTATTTACAAGTATACTATCGGAGTCCATTTAATTTAAACTTTAACGAGGCTACGGCGACAATGTGCTGGTACGCTACCACTTGAACCACCAGCACGTTACAATATACAGACTTTTTGACTGCTCGTCGAATTGAAACTACCTTACCCGTGACTCGTTCATATTCATGAGTTAGTAATTGTTTAGCGTTTAGTGTAGTTTTAAGTAAAGACATGGACACAGATGAGAGGCGTGAAAACAGTGATTTCCGTTTAATGTCACCATTACTTCTACGACCTAGAGACAATATTTACACTTTCGAGAATTGAAACTACCTCACCCGTGACTGGTTCATATTCATGAGTTATTACTAGTTTAAGTATAGCGTCAGTAGCTATAAATGAATACATGGACACATATGAGAGACGAGAAAACGGTGATTTCCGTTTATTGTCACTATGACCTAGAGACACGATTTGCTCTTTCGAATAGAAACTATAGAGCACGTGTCTATAAAAGCGTATTTTGAATAACTGTATACTTTCATATTGTCCCATTTAGTTTTCTTTGAGCTAAGTGTGCAATATTCTACGATATTGCACACATTGATATTGCACCGGAACTTTTTCTCGTGCTTGCTAAGAGCCGCGAAATAGTAATAAGGAACTACTTTCAAATAAAATAACGGAATCCTTCCTATTGTGTCAACAAAACAAATACGTGTTTTTTTTTCAACCTTTTATGGCACAAAGTGATAAAATAATTGAAATTGTCACTCACCCACTGTTTTTGGTAAACAAACTTTAGAAAATCACTTGATGTTTTTAATGACATCATCCAACGACGACGTCGTTTTCGCTCAAAATAATCATCCACACAAAATGAAACTGAATAACAAGATAGGAATTCCATCAAACGCTATAAAAATAACACAAATACAATGAAAAGTAATAGTCATACAATTAACATTGATCGAAAACAATATGAAAGTATACAATAAAAAGGTTATTGAATTTGTATGGCTAAATATTACTTGGAACTCGTTGTTTTGGCGCAGGACGACTCGCAAGCTCGTCATCCTTTGCCAAAACAACTCGTTCCAAGTAATATTCAGACATACAAATTCAATAACCTATAATATTAATTTAAAAATATATATTAAACATTTATATACTTAATAGTTGTCAAATACTTTTCAACTAGTAACATATACAGATGATCTTGAAACTCACCTATGAAATTATACAAATTGTCATTAACTGGAAAAGATTGTGTGTATTTCATATACATGTTTATATGTATGTACTATTTGCATGTGAACTGTTGGGCGTAATGCCTTATGTTTGAATAAAATATCTATCTATATACGTTTTTAATCTGGACATCTGCATTAAACATGCGCGTGCGTGCGTGCGTTCGTGCGTGTACATGTGCATATTGTTTATTTATTTTAATTATGTATGTCAGGTTCCAAAGCTCATTGCAGGCTGTGTTTTTTTTTTTGTAAAACCGACTTGTAAATAAATATTACTCGACAGTGATCTAAATGAGACTATATTTAGGTTTATGAAATGGCATTAGTTAAATATTCTTTTATTTTCTAAAGCAGTCTACCGTTGGATGCAATTAACTGATATAATAACTTTATTTGAACGCCATATCACTGTATTGTCCGAGAGAAAACATTTATTAAAATAATTGCCGATAGAAATAACATATTTGGCTTGTAAGAATGTAATAGCATGTTTATTGGCAGCCGTTTAGACAGTTGCATTATACTGACTTGCAATGACGTTTGTAAAGCACTTATACTCTTAATGCATGCAAACTGAAATACATTCGTCAGGTGTGGTAACATTGTTTCAATGCAAATAGATATATTCTCGCTGGCACGATTTGTACACCCTGTGTCGCAGATTGTTTCATTTGCTGTGAAAGAGATTTCCTATTGACTATATCACCATATACAAGGTATTATGTCCTCAAAGGCAAAAATAAGATATAATTCTATCAGTTATGACTTTATACGATTAATGGCAACATTGTGTGATGCATGATACGTGTTCAAATCTGTTTTAAAACAAAAGAAAACAATTTACTATTTGCAAATCGTTCACTTGTGTTATTGTAAAATTGGGTAAAACCAATCACATATTTTGTTACACCAAAGACGACTGCAGAGTTTTATCAATTTTGCATCAAAGTTATGACTGTAGTTGTTTTGTGGCGTTATTTTGGGAAGCTTATAATACGTTCACATATTGTTTAAAATCAAAAAAGAACAAAACATTTAACATGAAAACCTGTGATTTTGCTATAATTCAATGTCTTTGATGTTGCTGTATGAGTATATGATGTTACCTTAATCATAATTTGCGAATTTTGCTATTAAGGCCATGCACTCAGTTATATTCGTTAGAGATAGTGCTCGGTACATTTGATACATTTCGACGGTATGTTACATCTTAAACATCATTACTCAAACATAACTAAATATGCATATGTTCAAACAATTGTCCCTGATGTTACAAACTGGTTGTCATTTGTGTTACCTCAGGTGTCTGTGCTGTTACGTTTTGTTTTAATTCAATATGAACTGTATTGATACATATTCCAAATCTGTTTACAAGCTATACTAGATTGACATTCATATTAAAAATGCACTTTTATCATATAATTGCCTAATGCTTCTGTAGAATTAATTTGATCCAGTAAGAACAATACGATGTATTTGCTGTTACAAAATGATGTATATGATATTGCTACATTTTTGGTAACACCAAAGACAGTAACATCAACGACATTTTTTAAGAAATCAACACAAATTATTAACAAATGCTCCCCAAGACATTGCTTATCTTTGCAGACGACATTATCTTTACAAGACAATTGTTTGTACAGTAGTATGTTTTTTAATATCAGATTGCATTTATCTTTAATACTGTCTGTTTGCGTGTTTGTTTTTGTGTTTTGTGGTTGACTGTCGTCCTTGAATGCTGCTTTCCCTGTGCGATATTTTTATATTTCTTTAGGGATCCCCGTTGAAAATGAGAAATTATTAGCAGAATGTTTGACAAGACAAATTACTTCAACTTTAACATCGTTAATTTCCCACCAAATGGACACAGACATATTGTAGGGCATATGTTATTCAGCGGCCTTTTTGACCATGTCCGTTCCAAGGCGGTAGGCCTATTTCTAAACAGTTTGTGTTTGTGGTGTCGCATGCCTTACTTTTTACTATTCAACATTAAAATTGTTGTTTGTTTTAATGCGTGTTTTTGGTTGACTGTGTTCCGTGAAAGCTACATTTCCTGTTCGACTTTTATACCTACTTGTATTTGAATAACTAAAATGCGCATACGTACGTGCTGCCGTTACTATAAAAGAGTAGGATATGTGACCTTTGGAAAAGGCCAAACACGATAAATACGAAATATTGCAGTCTCGGTTTGATTGAGACTGTTCAAGATCTTCGTCGTATTGTATTATCGTCATTCATATATGAAGTGATACACCCGAGCCATTATCATTTGAATACAACATTTACGATAAAACAAACACGTTACAAAAATTGTCAATATTACAGGACACAAATATTTAATTATTTTGCAATTTACTGCTTAGTTGACTTTGCTTTATGTGTTGATTGTGTAATGACCCAACACATTTAGGTACGTTTGATGTTTATCTTCATCCCTGTCCTGCCTTACTTCTGACATGTCATACCATATTAACATACCATAGCACTTAACCGATTATCTTAAAAAAGTATGAAAGGAGAAATTTCGAAATCTCCGAACACAATAAGTACAAAAAAATATTGCTGTCTCGGTTTGATTGAGAAAAACGGTAGTGAAAAGTGCTTGCTACCGTTCACACCCTCTAGCCTCTGGTTGAGTAGAACTCAATATTTAAAATGTCTATAGCACAAAACATTCAGCCATCCCGAAGATGGTATGCATATGACGGTGAATATGGAACCTTCAATGAGGTATTTTCAAACTATGCCAAGGCCAGCAGCGTATGGTCCCAGTTTCTAACAAAAAGCTTTGCCCTAAACGAGAAAACAATGGATGAAATAAACCATGTTGAAGGTTTTATGCTGATCTACTTTCCTTTACCTTCCTTGTGATCTATATAAGCTAATTAGTATTAACTCCATGTTGAATGTTTTGTGCTCATCGACATTTTGGCCCATGTTATTAGTGTTTCCCTTAACTTTCCTCAGGATCTAGTATTATACACTGTTGTAGAGGTTTGAACCACTTTAACCATCCGTAAGTTTACAAATATTATTTCTTAAGGATGTTTGATATGAGTCTATTTCTTAAGGATGTTTGATATGAGTCTATTTATTAAGGATGTTTGATATGAGTCTATTTCTTAAGGATGTTTGATATGAGTCTACTTAAGGATGTTTGATATGAGTCTACTTAAGGATGTTTGATATGAGTCTACTTAAGGATGTTTGATATGAGTCTATTTCGTATATCTACTAACTACTAAGTGGCACTTATTTTGCCTTTCACAGAATGGTTAGTTGTTGTTTGTTTTTGTGCGTGTGTGCACCGCTAAAGACCACAACTACGCTAAAGACAACAAATCCTGTAATGTCCACATACATTTCCGCTAAAGTCCACAACTCCGCTATAGTCCACACACATTTACGCTAAAGCCCACACAATTAAAGAACGCCACAGTCCACAAAATTAATTGTGTTTTTCACTGAAATCGTGTTGTGGACCTGAGTGAAAACGTTTGTGGTCTTTAGCAAAAATATTTTTTGTGGACTTTAGCGGAACATTTTGTGGACTTTGACGTTCGTTTTTGTGTGGACACGGAAATGTGTGTGGACTGTAGCGGAGTTGTGGACTTTAGCGGAGTTGTGGTCTTCAGCGGAGTTGTGGTCTTTAGTGGAGTTGTGGTCTTTAGCGGTGCCACATGCGTGTTTGTGGTTGACTGTGGTCCTTAAATACTTCATTTCCTGTTCGACTTTTATATCTATATACTTTTAGTGATTTTGACTGATCTGTTCATGCAGGGTTACAACTGTCTTCAAATACTTCCAGCTCTTCTCAGTCGTTGCTATTAAATTGTTGGCAATAGATGAAAATATATGTCGTACTGCTTGGTCACTCTTGTCTGAATTGAATGTAATATTGAAGGCCATGGCAAAGTCTTGCTTACGATGGAAACACTAGCGTTGAGAGAATAGCTAGTGTTAATTTACCGTTAGCTTTGATGGATGGAAAGCTGGTTCATAATATGAAGGTTTTTAGCTATTGACGAGGTGGATGTGTTGATGAAGATGCGACGGTTTGGTTGTTGCATTTTGGTTGTATTATGAATAATTACATACATTATGTGCCATTGGAGCCACATATCTTAGTTTTAAACATCGGTTGAGAAAGCAATAATATACACACATACATTACTTTCTTGATAAGGTGTAAACTCGTCGAAGCTGGGACAGTAGAAAAATAGGAAATTGCGACGTTTAGTCTGCTCTTGTATCATCTAAAACGTTCAGGGTGTCATTATTTATCCAACTCCTTTCATGTCTGAACCGATTCGAAAACGTTAAGCTTTTTTACCAGTAAAACTATTTGTTTCACTGATATAAAAAGTGTTCAGGAACAATTTAAATTGTGTCTGACAAGTCCAAAACAACCGTTGGCAAAATCAAGCTATAAGTCACTGGTATGTAAATAAATTCGGTGACTCAAATATAATCCCGTGGAAATAATGGCAAATGTATACATTTTTCTAGTTTTTATGCCATGCAACAATACATGTGACACGGAAAAACTCAAATTTTTCTGGTGATATCAATTAGCAACTTTACTGCCTTTTTGAACTGCAAATATCTGGTAAATGTGACTTAACACAACTGTTTGTTTTCTCAAGGTAAGACACATTTCTGTCATGAAACATCTCATGTGTACTGATCTTGGGGCCACGATAAATTTTGCTATTGCTTCTAATATTAACGTAGAGACTGAACCCGGAGATAACATATTCGAGGCTTACTGACGCCAAAGGATTACATCGGGCTAAACTGTATTATCGTAACACTGATCTACCTTTAAAATATACAAGTGATTTAAAGACTATTCTGCGACAAGAACTACATCATCCAGACTGCTATGGTGATGTGATTTACAAACTTCGTAACATCCTTGGTCATATCATTCTTTCTGCACTCTTTATTACATGTGTTAACAAGTTTATAAAGAAAGAGGTTATGCTCCTATCATTTTGCAACGCATTGCATGTTTAATGGTTGACCCATTTACAGTTCGCCTCTGTGGTTTCCTCTTTGATTATGAGCTAAACGAACAGAGTTTGGACCTTATGATGATGTATACCGAAGTCCTCAAAGGACGGTAGCGTTTGATGCTTGTCTTAAATATTGCCTTGTACTGTTAATAGTTTGTTCTCTTATTGCTCTGGCTTCTACCAAGTCAATGAGTTCTTTCTTTGTGGCTTTCTAGGTTTTTGTTTTTTATATTCCCACACGATCATCTATGTGCTGTACCTATAGTGTCTATTAATGCTGCCTTGTTTGCTAGAAAATATAACCTGGCGGGGATTTCTCTTTTCACATTGTTCCGTTTTATGTGGATGACAATAGGGTAAGAGAGAAGTTTGGTGCACCCTAGAACCTGGTTTAAACCCCAAGCGGCCTTTTTTGACACTAACCGTTCCATGGCGGTAGCCATATTGTCAGACCTTTTATATTTGTGATGTCGTATATTGCATTTTATTCATCTTTGTAATTATTGTTTGTTTCTGTGCAGGAGTTTGGTTGACTGTGGCCCTTGGATGCTACATTTCCTGTTCGACATTTAACATAATAGCATGTCCACCGCCATATGCATGCCATCTTCGGGATGGTTAAAATTCTGTACTATTGATTTTATGAATATTGTGTTCTGCTCTTCGTATTTATCGTGTTCGGCTGTTTCCAAAGGTCCATTATCATACTGTTTTTTATATCTACTTTGACTGAAAGATTGTTAAAGGCGACGTTAAACCCTAAACTTACTTAACATTTTGTGTGACTCAGTTGAAACTACCATTAACCCGTTATTATTTCCTGAAGTTTCGTGTTGGAAAGCATTGCACCAAGCCTATTTTAACAAACCTTGGTGTGACTTATAGGTTTTCAAAATTATCATTTGTTTTACATTTCACCAATATCGCTAATTTGATTAATGTCCATACACTTCACATTACCCGACGAACACTCGCTAAAAACCATTAACATGCTGTAGGCAATTTCCTTGCTTACTGCACATTTGTAACTGAGAATAGAGTTGCCGCATTAATTGCCTCTCTTTTTTAATTCATAGCCACTCACACTTAGCATTCCAAGTTCAGACAGTTGCAATTTGCCGTAAAGAATAAAAGCAATCAATGCAAAACATATCTGATTCGACAAATGTGCAATCGTCGTGCAAATAAATACACTACTGTGGTATGTTTCAGCTGTATCCATATTGTTTTAAAACTAGCCGCCTTTATCTTATTTTTATATATCCAAATGATGATATCCTTTATACCTAAAAAAGCTTATCTAATACTCTTGATATCCTATATGGTTATTTAATTAGGATAGGGTCAAATATTGTGATACATATTAGTTTTTACTTTACACATGCCAACGGTGTTCGTCTTCCATTTTAACGTTCATCTCGTAGCATTTGGCTTGAAGTAGAACATAAAAAACGGCGGAAAATAACAAAATGAGAGGAGTAATATAGTGTTCAAAAGTATTTGGCTGAAAATAGAAAATGGAAAACTGCGGGGGAAAACAAAGTGAGAGAAGTGGTCAAATTCTCGTAAATATCGGTTGTGGCGTGTATATTCGGCGAAAGTGATAGAAACCAACATTTACCATCGACGCATTTCATTTGTAACGTTCACACACACAATTAATTGCTAGTTCGATGTTTTGTTAAACTCCCAAATATAGCCATATAACGCCTCAAATCCGCTAAAGCAGTATTGCCTCCGCAGACTCAAAGAGTGCCTAGAATGGAACATCTCCCTGCCTTACTTATGAAACAAAACGCACACGTTTGCTTATTTGAATTCATGTTTAGCTTTATTTCATCCGAATCAGGTATTGGGAAAACGAAATTCTGTGTTTAAGCTGTTTAAGTATGACTGAACCATATCTGTCAAGGCCCAGTGAAGGTCAAGCATAAGATCGGAGCCAAGGGGCGGTTGCCACTTGGTTATAGTGCCAGTGGACCCCGTTAAACGTCCGAGACGGTCTGTGTTTGAATTTCAGAAATTTTAGTTTAGAACTGCTCATATGACCGTACATTGGAGCTGAATTAATTTATGTCACACAATATACGGAGGTGATACGGAAATCTTGGTTAAACTATAGGCCTACTAAATTGTATCGATTTTTTTAAATAAAATATTTTTTCTTTAAAAAATCGCAGATAAGAAACATTTTGGTCAAACTTTCGGAATGCGTTAGAACGTAAAATGTATACGTAAACGTGTGATTTGACACGAAAATGTGAGACTTAGGTATGTAATGAAGTAAGTAAAAAAGCGAAATTAGGAACGGGTTGAATACGTCCACAGCCTGTCAAATAGAAAGTAACGCCATTCAACGGAGACACTCGTTCTTGCATGATCACCTCCTGCTTTTATTTGATTTTTCTCTTGGAGAAAGGTAGATAGTTTAGGGTTCTCAAACTGTGTGGAGAACAATAAGAATAATAATAATAATAATAATAATAATAAATTCTTTATTTCATGAAGGTACAACTCATTAAGATTATACAAACAATTGCACAACACTTATCTTCCATGAGGCATTCTAATAACAACAGCAACTTATAAACAATAGCAAGTGAATACATGCAAGTAACATTAATACTATGTTTCAAGCTGGCATTCATAACAAGTTTTCACTGTTAACACAACTTTATTTGAGCAGAACACCTGTTATCTTGAAATAGAAATAGTTTATAATTGTATTTGAAAGCATAAATAGAAACAGAAGTCCGGATATTTTCTGGGATTGAATTCCAAGTCCGCATGGCAACATAGGTAAAATATTGTTTTAAATATTCTGATTTAGGTCTAGGATGCTTAATGTCATGTTTAATGCATGATCTTAAATTATATCTGTTATTTTCAGAAAATGTTATTAATTTGCTTATGTATATGGTGTGAGATTATGAATTGCTTTATAAACTAAAACACCTACTTGAAATTTACATCTTGTTTCAAATAACATCCAATTTAACTCATTGAAAAGATTTGCAGAAGGTGTATGTAAAGGTTTTATCAAAATCCAGCGTGCAATGCTTTTTTGTAAAGTAACAAGCTTTGTAAAATTTAATTTAGTACAATTACTCCAGAGGATAGATCCATAATCAAGTATGCATTATAGAATAGCTTTTTCATATCAAGTGTCAAATATTTAGATATTCGTCTTAAAAGAGTGAATTTACTCGATATATGATTACAGACTTTGCTTATCTGAACATCCAACTTTAGATGTTGATCTACTGTAATTCCGAGAAGTTTTTGAGAAGACACTGATTGTATCAGGCAATTATCTATCGAAAGCTTGAGTTTTCGAGAATGGTTTATTTTATATTTTGAACCTAATAGCATACATGTTGTTTTTGTAGGATTTATAACCATGTTATGTTATTCAAGTCTGTTTGTAATTTATTCTCAATGGATGTCACATCCATCCCTGTTGTATGTAGCGTGGAGTCATCAGCATACATGTCAACAGAAGCTTTAGGTAGATCATTTACATAAATCAAGAACAAAAGTGGTCCTAGTATGGATCCCTGAGGAACACGTGATTTGATGATTCTCTCCTCAGATTGATACTGTCCAACTCTGACTACTTGTGTCCTGTTAGAAACCAACGTATTGTGAAAGTCGAAAAATGATACTAATGCAGTTTGTATAATAGTATCTCATGATCAACCATACCAAAAGCCTTTCTCATGTCAAGGAAAACACTGCCAACAAAGTTTCCAGAATCAATTTGTTTCAACCAGCTATCAACAAGGTTAATAAGTGCTGTTTGGCAAGAATGATTTTTACGAAATCCAGATTGAGCCGAGTATACGATATTAAATTGTTGAAAGAAAGAGTGCAGTTGCGCAGCTATATGTTTCTCAAAGATTTTGGAACTTGTTGGTATTAATGAGATAGGTCTATAATTGTTCGGGTCAGCTTTTGGTCCATTTTTGTGTATGCCTTTTTTAGCTGATCAGGAAATATGCCTTGATCTATGCATTTATTAATGATTGAAGTGATAGCATTAATGATACAATCCGATGCTAAATTAAATTGTTAAATATTAACAAAGTGGTCATTTAGAGCGTCAGCTATATTTTCTCCCCCTCAATTGTAACATTATTAATATATAAAATTGGCGGTAATTTAATAACAGTTTGATTGTCTGTGCAGATATTTATTTAAGATGCGACCAAATAAATTTAGTCTTTTTTATCTTTAATTGCATTTGCAAAAAACTTTTTCTTACCTGAAGAAATCAGATTGTTAGTTTTATTCCTCCATTTTTTATATTCTGGCCATTTTTTTAGCTTTATTGAACTGATCACGTAATTTTCTTGCCTCTTTAATTTTATCAGAGTACCATTCAGGCTGTTTTGGGCGTTTAATTCGTCTCTGTTTTAAAGGAGCATGTTTAGAAAGAGCAAAGTTTAACACTGAGTATAAATATTCAAGTGAAGTGTTTGGATCAGTGAGTGTTTCAGCAGTATTTATTCCTGAATTATATAACTCATTTTTAAATTCTTGTTCATCAAATTTGCCAAATGATCTGTAATTAATAGTTGTATGACCGTTTAGCGAATCTTGATTTTGTCGTTTAATTTTCCTAATAAAACATACAGGGTAATGATCACTCATGCATATGAATGGTACATTTATTTCGATTACATTTTCAGGATATGTAGTATAGATATGATCAATTATTTTAGAATTTGAAATTGTCACTCTGGTAGGCATGTTGATTGATTGCACAAGACCTTGATTAATGAGAAAATCTGACCATTTTTGATTGTCAAAGCCAGCCGTAGGAGAGTAATTAATGTGTCCACTGTTCGATGTCTGCATTCGTACCTCGTAATACATTGGATTCTGATTGCACTTGCCTTACTGAATTATTAAAAGGATTCAATTGAATTGAATTGGGGTTTTCAGGCGCACCAACACATGAAAGGTTATATGGCGCCTAACAGGAATGAACATGCCAGGCTCATCCTCCATGTACATAGAGATAAATATGGAGAATGGGCCTAGAACCTTCTCACCCTGAACTGCAGAGTTGCTGCAAATCCTATTGTAGACACTCCATTTACACTGGAGCCACGTTTATTGTTTTTTGCCACTGCTCTAGTGATTTGAGCGAGATGGCACCTGAAACAATGCAGGGATCATGATGAAGAACATTTAATGAACATGAATAAAAAATGATAAAATGAATATGAATTTGGGGGGATTCTACCCCTCTGCCTACCCCTCCAACGGGATCTGCAGTGGCCCTATACTTTGCCCCGTAACCCACACGGGGCATTAAAAGGATTCACACCAGGAAACCATTATAATGTAAATATCACATTGCCGCACTTAGCAAGCAGCATACTCACCGGGTACTTGCATAATTCAAGGACAAAATGGAATACAAAATACGGGCTCTAAATTATATTTCAAAAGGTGTGTGGCTTCGATATTGTCCTTTGTATCTACATACTAAATTCTAAATTGGCTGTTATTTGAGTTTCTATGCATTTGTTTTTTAATATTCATATATACATGATCATCTTGTGTTCTACTTGTATTGCCTATTAATACTGCCTAGTTTGTTAGAGAATGTAGCCTGGCGAGGTTTCTGTATTTACACTGTTCCGTTTTATGGAATGCCATTAGGTACGATTGAGGTATGGTGCCCTGCAAAAAGGGGGTTTAAAACAGGTTTACGGGATTCCTATTGCCGATCCTTTCATGCTGGTGGTGTCGCATACTTTGCTTCTATTTTCCTTGTAACTGTTTTTGTTGTGTATATGTAATTTGGTTGACTGTGTTTTGTGAGTGCTGCATTTCCTGTTCGACTTTTATGCCTACTTTGAAAGGTTTTATAAATAAAATACAATAATGAAAACAGGTGGTGTTTTAAAAGGTTTGTTTTAACGATTTTGCCGAGATCATTCTTTTCAGTATATGAAAATAAAGCATGCTGATTATCTCACAAAACGTAATTTATTCAGCATCAGGGATAATTTTTTCTCACGAAAAGTATGTACACTTCCGGAGTACTTTCTCGGTATCAGTCGAGTATGAGATGCGTTATACTGTTGATGCATATAGGTTGTATCATGTTCATATCACTTGTTACTATGGTATTGCAGTTTGATGTTAAAACAAAGAGGTCACGGTGGCACAATGGATGGATCGATCCGGAGATCACGGGTTCGAACCTCCCTGGCACTATTATGGTACTTCGGTATGTTCTTAGGTTAGGTTACTTCATTATGTCCTTATGTTACTTCGGTATGTCCTTAGGTTACTTTGGTATGTCCTTAGGTTACTTCGGTATGTCCTTAGATTAATTCGGTATGTCCTTATGTTACTTCGGTTTGTCCTTTTGTTACTTCGGTTTGTCCTTAGGTTACTTCGGTATGTCCTTAGGTTACTTCGGTATGTCCTTAGGCAAGACACTTCCCAGAGTCTCGTCTGTTGGACAGGAGCGTTAATCGGAGCAGTACCGTGTACCAACGTCTGTCATCCGAGCACGTTAAAAATAAGTATAAAAGTCGAACAGGAAATGCAGCTTTCACATAGCACAGGAAACCCAAACACATGCAAACGACAAACATGAATGGCAATCTAAATAAGTAATAAAGGCATATGACGTCGTCGCAAACACAAAAAGAGTTGACCATAGGGCTACCGCTTTGGAACGGTCAGTGGCAAAAAAGGCCGCTGGGGGTTTAAACAAGGTTCTAGGGTGCACCAAACCTCACACTTACCCTACTTCATCCCAATAAGACGGTACTGTGAAAATAAAGAAATCCCCGCCATGAACTAGTCTCTAACCAACAAGGCAGCATTAATATAAGTAGAACACAAGATGTTCGTGTATATATAAATACAAAAAAATTTAGTCACAAAGAAGGTACTCAGTGACTTGGCAGAAGCCAGAGCAACAAGAAAATAAACCGTTGAGGGCACGACAAGACAATATAACAGACAAACATCAAACGTCACCGTCCTTTTGGGCTTTATGTAGACGTCATCATAGGGTCCACAGCCTGTCCGGTCATCGCACAATCAAAGAGGAAAGCATAGTGGCGAACTGTAAATGGGCCTTCCACCGAGCATGCAGTGCGTTGCAAAATGATAGGGTCATAACCTCTTTTGATAAACCTTTTAACAAGTTTAACAAAGATTGTATGAAAATGATCATTTCCAAGGATCTTACGAAGTTTGTAAATCACGTCACCACAGAAGTCAGGTTGTGATAGTCCTTGTCGCAGAAGAGATCTATATGAATTTATTTAAAATAGAGTAGGGCATGGTTTTAGGATTCCTCTGTATCCTTCCCCCGTTTCTGGGAAGGATCGTATTAGCATAAACAATGATGGGATCGGTCATTAAATAAGAATTCAATTTATTTTGGTATATAATTAATAGCAACTGAAAATTTGATCCTTTGGAAGCAACAACCACAAACAAGAGAGACACGTGAGAGGAGAAGGGTGAAAAATCTCTCGCGCCCACTAGCACCGGCTGAAGCGATATTCTACTTTAAAGTCACAAAGAGTTTGTTTGATGATCCCAAAGGAACAATAAGTAATAACACTACTGATTTGACTTTAATTTGTATATGTTAACTACCATGTTGGGTCTTTATGATACTTTTCTTCTTCAATTATATGCAATGGCTCACCTTTTTATTAAATTGTGTTTGTTACTTTGTGATTGTATTTATGGCTTTTATAGTACGGAAT
The DNA here is from genome assembly GCA_037043455.1 of Cyrtodaria siliqua. Taxonomy (NCBI): domain Eukaryota; kingdom Metazoa; phylum Mollusca; class Bivalvia; order Adapedonta; family Hiatellidae; genus Cyrtodaria; species Cyrtodaria siliqua. The sequence goes on from JAWPHD010006822.1 coordinate 131,053, forward strand.
TGTTAGTGTGGTTCTTGCCAAGAATAAGCCCATTGCAAATCTTGGCAGAGGGGTAGTATTCCCTCAAGTTCGTGTTCTGTTAGACGCATTTAAGTTCTCCAGCATGACTCATTAGTTGTTTCAGGACCACTTGAGTGGTGGCACAAATCAATGATCGTGGCTCCTAGGTAAATGAGTGTCTACAACAGAATTTGCTGCAACTCTGAAGAAGTTCTTCAGGTGAGAAGAATTTAGATTATACCAAAACTGATGGCGCCATGTGACTTTGTTTGTGCTGTTGATCCGTAAAACTCAATTCTACTAAAGTAAACGGTACATTATTCTTACCTGTATCAGTGATAAAGGGAGCAGGCCCAAGCACATATAAGAAATACTCTACAAATGATTATAAATCTACGAGATTGTGTTAAACTTTTTCAAAAACATATTATACAATATGAATATTTGCGTTGAAACATTATGCTTGACATAAGTGACCTAAAATAAAAGGCTGTAGTCATTTGACAACACAGTCTACTAAAGTCTCTTCATATGCAGTTATGTGACATGGTCCTCCCCAACAATGAAAATAAAATTTGTTTTGGTTGGAATAGACAACATCACCTATCCATATTCAAAGCATTCGTACGCCACTGTATTTGCCATTTAGTTGAGTTTTACATTACCACTGACATCCCATTTTTGGCGATATATGTTAGACATTCATATATACCAAGTTATATGCCTTCACATGTAAGTTTGCCATCAAACTTTGACGATATCTGTAATCCATACATCAATGAGAAACATACTTAAAAGAGTCTGAAAGGGAACATTTGGAAATCGCCGAACACGAGAAATATAAAATATATTGCAGTCTCGGTTTGACTGAGACTGTTCCTGAACGGTATTTAAAAGTGATTGCTACCGTTCACCGCCCCTCTAGCCCTGGGATGAGCAGAATTCAATAGTAATCATGTCAATTGTACAGAAATTTAAGCCGTCCCGAGAAGTTGCTCGGGGAAAAGTCCCATCTTACTATCTTTGTGTGTTACTTATTTCGCCTATTAATGCTGCCTTGTTGGTTAGAGAATAGTTCATGGCGGGGATTTATTTTTTTACACTGTCCCGTTTTATTGGGATGACAGTAGGGTAAGTGTGAGTTTTGGTGCATCCTAGAACCTGGTTTAAACCCCCCTAGCGGCCTGTTTTGCCACTGACCGTTCCAAGGCGGTAGACCCATTGTCAACCCTTTTGTGTTTGTGATGTCTTATTTGGCCTTTTATTCATCTTTGAAGTTATTCTTTGTTTCTGTGTGTGTTTGTGGTTGACTGTCGTCCTTGAATGCTAATTTTCCTGTTCGAAATACAGTTATTGCATACGCATTTACAAGCTCCGTTTACTTTCAATGTAACAGGAAACGTCAATATTCGCCCATATTAGCGTGTAGTAAAGTCATATGGGGTTTGTACTGTTTACTCGTTCGTGATTGGTGCAATGTTCTGTTCATGTCAAAGACATGATGTCACTTGATCTAAACAATGTTGGTTTCATTGTAAATAAAATTATATTAAAAATGCGTATGCAATAAAAAGGTTATTAGATTTGTATTGGAATATATACACTCGTTCTTTCGCATATACAGATTGCTCTTCTAAAGTCGCGCAATATTGTTACGCGGAAGAAGCATATATCCCAATACTAATCAAATAGCTTATAATTACTGAGTTATTTGTTAGTACTGTACATAATTACGCACTGTGCAGCAAGACATTCCACACTGCATTATTACAAAGTGCGTTGAAATAACAACGCATTATATAAGGTTTTGGTAATAATGACGCACTTTATAATGTTATTGGCAATATCGACGCATTTGTAAGGTTTCTTTATCATTCAAAGCGCTCCACAAAGCCTGTCCATCTTTCAATTTGTATTTTATAGATCCAAGATTATGTCAGATATAGTATTTGGCTTACCTTTTTCAAATCCAACGATGTGTTATTTAATTGATACCAACACGCCAAAATAAACACAATTAAGGTAAACTAATTACTGGCTATGCGCATCTTTTCTCGCGAACTGTCGCTAGAGTGTAATAATCTACAAATACTTAAAATGTTCTCTCCGGATGTTATAATAACGTCAGTGTTCACGTAATTAGCATAACGAATTGAAATGGGGTTTAACGGCGCACCAACACAGAAAGTTTACATGGTGCCAACAGGAATGAACATTCCAGATCCACTCTCCATTTAAATCTAGATACAAATATGCAGAATGGTCACCTGCAGAACTATCAAGTTGCTGCAAATTCTGTTTTCAACACTCCATTTTCAATGGAGCAACGATCATTGTTTTCTGTCACCTCTCAAGTAGCACCTGAAACAATACAGGGATAATGATGCAGATATTTAATGAACATGGGAAAAACGACAAAATAATCATGACATCAGGGGAATTATACTCCTTTGTCTGGATACTACAGTGTTCCGTTAGGGCCATCGTACCATCGCATATCGACCTTTACAAGTCACCATCGTACCATCGCGCATCGCAGTCGATGTGCGATGTTGTATCGCTTCCTGCTCCATCGTACCATCGCTTCATCGCCTTCCGTTTAGGCTTGCGCACCAACACCAATTAACTTTCGTCAGAAGGCTTTGCCACCACCAGCAGCAATCATGTCGTCTGAAGAAGAAAGTATTTGATTATTGTCGGTAAGAAAACATTGCCAAAAGTATTATCGAATCTTTGCATCCATGATGTCCTCCATTTTTGTTTTGCTTTGATGTGCGCATGTCTAAACGGAAGGCGATGGAGCGATGGTACGATGGAGCAGGGGGCGATGCAACATCGCACATCGACTGCGATGGCACGATGGTACGATGGCGATGACACGATGGTACGATGGACCATCGTACCATCGTAAGATGGCGATGACATGATGGACCATCGTATCATCGCCATCGTACCATCGTACCATCGCCATCGTACCATCGCGTCATCGTACCATCGTCATCGTACCATCGTGCCATCGCCATCGTACCATTGTACCATCGCGCATCGACTTGTAAAGTCGATACACGATAGTACGATGGCCCTAACGGAACACCGTAGGATACGCAGTGGTCCTATTATTACCCAGAAAATGCACGGAGCTCGCATAACGAAAAAATGTCCTAATCAAATATACCATTAATGATAACAGCTACTTCGACGTTTGGTTTATTACTTATTATATTAGTGGGTCGTGATTATCACTGCGAGTCACTTTGTAATACATTATTGCAAAGTGCACCAATACTGCCCACGCACCAGTAGACAATACCTTTAATACCTCAATAATAACAATCAATAAATCAAAACAAATTCATTCTCAACGAGACAAATATCTTGTCAAAAACGACTGTTAATTAAAAAAAAATCATTCAAATCACCTATTTCCAACGGTACCAGTCGGCATATAATAAGTTCATACATTTACAGGTATTGTCTACTGGTGCGTTAACTATTTGGTATAGGATAAGAAATATCATGTCGAGGGATATTTTAACTGTACATATCATGGTTTTATATATGGCTTTATCACAACAGTTTGGCTATATGGTACATAGTAGGACATCGCTGTATTTGTATAGAAGTAAGATTAGTTGCATGGAAGATATCATGTCGAGGGATATTTTGATCTGAATATATCATGGTTTGGTTTTATGTATGGCTTTACCACAACATCTTGGCTATACGGTATATAGTCGCTGTATTTGTATAGAAGTAAGATTAGTTACATGGAAGATATCTTGTCGAGGGATATTTTAACTGTACACATCATGGTTTTATGTACTGCTTTGTCACAAAATCTTGGCTATATCCCTTGTACTTACATATCATATCAGTATGGTTATTATTTTCTTTACGTAATATTCTGCTGGTATAGGCCATTGACACAAACATATAGTATATTGTTTTCTATACGTTATTTTGATCCGATGCTTTATCTGTTGTGGAGTATATGTCACTGAAAATGGCAATAACTCTATCAAACGGCATTCGAACTTGTTTCCTTGCGATACGGTCATCATGAATGAATGAATGGTGTTTTACGGCACGCCGGCACATTAATAGGTCATACTGTGCGCAAAAACCGATGAAATATGAAGAAATGAAGCAGTAATTAAAATCAATGTAAATATATAAAACTATTTACAAATAAGGGATGATATGGTAGTAATATAAACTATATATGTAAATCAACAAATGCCCGTCAACGGGTATATGAGACGGGCATATGAATAAGTAAATATATATAAGAACGTATTATAATGATTTATATAGTCTGATTTCTTTCAGGAAATCTAAAACAAGACTAAAATCTATAGTTTCAAATAACTCTCTCGTAGTATTAACATTGTAGTACCTCTGACGCATAGGATCAAAGTATACACATTTCCAACAGGATGTGTTTGACCGTTAACGGTGCGAAGCAGGGTATACATTCTGGTAAAAAAAGTGTTTATGTTTAAAACGTCCCAAATAAAGACGAATACAAATTAATTTGCATTCTTTGGCGACGATGCGCCTTTAAACGTTGACTATTATTTTCAGCTAATGCGCTTAATGATAACGCATGGAATATTCCATTTACGACTACATTTTAAAACTACATGTAATCAAGTATTTTATTTAAATAGTGTTTTCTCGTCACTATACTACCAACAAAAACGTGCTTTGTGTGACTCATATGAAACAATGACAAGAGAAATAACTACCGTTCTTGCATTTTCAGACAGTGGAATAACCATTTTAATTATAAATAAGCATATATGTAGAGAGATATATGACTTATTTTCTTGCTTCTTGTTTTGAACATGCTTTGTATTTCACTGTGTATGTCTATGTGTTTTGGTGATATTCCTACTGTTGGATTTTAGACGAATAAAATACTTGATTTGATTTGATTTGATAACCATTTGCTACTGAGACATACACTGGATGCGATTGCAGTAGCTACGACCCATTGAAAAATAATATGAATTCGAAATTAAACGCTATTAGTTTAACAGTTGTTTGAATTGATGTTTAAATGGTGTTTTACGCCATTTTTAGCAGATGTTAGTACTTATAACGGTCTATTGTGTGTGGTAGAGGCAGACCACCCCATTTTTCCGCGGTAGGGCCAGTACTGCATTCCTTCTGCTATCCGATAATAAGAGTAGGACACGGTTCCCGGATTCCTATGTATCCTTCCCCTCTCTCTGGGGCGGCTCTAAAAAATCTATACTTACTGTGTTGATGAGCCGTTAAACAACATTCAATTCCATATTCTGCTATCCGTGAGAATCGGCCCTTGCTCTCTTGACATGTCGAGCTCCTTGTGGGATTTGAACCTGCAGCGGTGAGAAGAGAAAACGTTTAATAGAAAGGATATGTTAGACGACAACAATGGAACTCTACAAGTCATTCGTGTTGTGGTGAACACAAACACAACAATGAGCATGGTCATAACACTCAGGTTAATTAACAGAGCATGCTGAAAGTATTTTATTGATACATTGTCAGTTTAAATAATTATTGCGTTGCGAAAGTTGAAGAGATGAATGTATATTGAAAGAGATATCCGGAAATCTTGAAGTCTGTTTTACACACGTTCACCTACCATAACCATGCATACGCAAATCTGTCTGTTTTACACACGTTCACCTACCATAACCATTCATACGCAAATCTGTCTGTTTTACACACGTTCACCTACCATAACCATTCATACGCAAATCTGTCTGTTTTACACACGTTCACTTACCATAATTTTACACACGTTCACCTACCATAACCATTCATACGCATTCTGTTTTCGATCGCCTTAACTTTCTATCCAAAACACGAAATATTAGTGAGTATTTTTATTTAAAACTATATGTTTTTATAGTTTTCAGCTTTGTTTTGGAGAAGTAAAAAACAAACATTATAAAGTGCATAATGAATGTTTTCATGTGAAGTAAAGTGGTATATTTTCACAATAACAACATGAAAATATTCTTATTTCAAAACATAAATGGTTAAACATTTAAGTACTATTGCCGCGTGTCCCTTTAAACGAAAAGTAGCCCCTGGCTTGAAATAAACACTTTTCAGAACAGTGAACAGTCAATGTTGTTCAACACACTTTCAAATTATGCATCACGAGATTTAGACAAGAGAAATGATGCATATTTCATTATCACGGACAACGTTTTGTCAAAGTCCTAGTTTACGCGTCGCCTTTTTTGTTAGTGATCGTTCCAGATGTATAAATACATTTATCTCCCAAATTCTTCTGTGCCCCGCGTAGGCTCTGGCCATATTCTCCGGAGACCTCAATTCCAACCTTCTGACACGACTAACATAATCATTGAGCGAAAATAAATGACCAATGTCAGCGTACAGCATGAAACCAATTTGCAGGGCCTCCGCGTCCGCGTTCAATTTTCTGCTTTCCAAATCCGAAACGCGTTTATTATCAATTTGGTGAATTAATTTGTCAAGGAAGATACCGAAATGGCGCAGGGTAGGAACAATGCCGTCTCAGTGATTGCAGAGAAAAGACATTAGTTCCACGGCGCTGCCATAGTCCAAGAGATAAAGGACGGGTCAGTAAACATAATATTTCTATAAAATTACACAGACAACTCCCTATAGAACAGGTGGACTTTTAACTAATTTAATAAAAACGTTGAATATTTCATTTATGCTGCAGTTCTTGAATATTGTGTAGTCTTAATTTCCCCGATGCCTATCGTCTTAATTTTTTTTTTATTACATTAGGACGGTCTACACATGCTGTTTTTAACGCACGCATAAGCAACATTAATAGTAAAGTTAGACTTCGCAGACAGATAAACAATTAGAATACATAATTATGACGAATGGTCACATCCTAGATACTTTTAGTAATTCATGGGTAGTCGAATATATGTCTAGAATGAGTATCTTCAAGTGTATTTTTAGAGTTGCTTTCGGTAATGAGTTCCAATTACATTTCAAATTTCCAGAATGTCTGAAAGATATCACCAACATTGAAACGATATTCACATTCTATGGGATCCATAATATCAACTGTTGAAATATAGGGTCTATACTATCAACTGTTCGAAATATGGGTCCATAATATCAATTGTTTGAAATATAGGGTCTATAGTATCAGCTGTTCGAAATATGGGGTCTATAATAACAACTGTTCGAAATATGGGGTCCATAATATCAACTGTTCGAAATATGGGGTCCATAATATCAACTGTTCGAAATATGGGATACATATATAATATCAACAGTTCGATATTCAGATGGAATATATCCTATCCCGCATATGTTTTTCGTATTTTTTAAAAGAGAAATATTATTTTCTAAATTCTATGAATTTAATCCTTTTCTTTTTTTCTTTTTACATA